>JAJJWW010008126.1:0-107053 GCA_023531295.1 Papaver armeniacum | reverse complement strand
GGTTGAGATCGACTAGGCTAAGTAAGCGAAGCGCGGCGCCATCTCTTCGGCGCGGTTTTTCTGAGCCTGGCTGGTCGGTCTTGGCAGTTTAGTTTGGCGTGTAGACGGTGGCGATGTTCACGCCATGCTCCACCGTCTCATGGCGTGATCTGGCCTCCCCAGATGGTGAGTTAATCGTATGTGGCCACCCATGTTTGTGAAGGCGTTTGGATTGGCCAGGCATGTTATGCCTTGGCCGACCGCATGGAGAAGTGGAGTCATTGCTGTGGTGGTCTCTTCAGTATGTTTGAGATTTACCAATTGATCTGACCACTCAAACTCACCGGAAACTATTTTTTGAAAAGCTTTTCTTTATGTTTCTTTCTCTTTGTAGACGAGACGTATTTTGTTGTAACAACCACGGTTAGCTTTGACCGATTGGCCAAGTGTGTAGGCGTCACATGGTGATTGTGTCGACATCTCAGGGCCACTGAGTCCATCTTCACCCTCCATCATACTGCGAAGATGGGCCGGTGGTTCGTTTTTGCGACACATATGCTAAGCAATTCATGGCCAGGCAACAGGCAATGTCACCCATTACACATTTCTCAATTGTATCCAGTAGCCCAGATTACGTGGTCGAGAAATCAGCACTTGTGGGATGGAGATGCGATAGATGTCTGATCCGAGCTCAATCGGGCTAATGCGCTCAGGCTGAGAGTATCTTAATCTATGCACGATTATTTTGTGGATACCTGCTTGGAGGAGTTCGTCTTACTGTAAAGTAACTGGGCGATCTCTAAGCAATAATTCTGCTGCGAGAAATGAGAGTGAATTCACGCGAGGGAGCGTAACACATTAAACTGCTGAAATAGATTATTATATCCTTACGTTATTGGTGAGTTAAGTGAGTATCCGTCACTTATAAATAGCTTTGTCTTTTGCAAGATGTCGGCGCATGATTTTCCTCGGTTTTTACAAATTTAACCTTAAACGAAAATCCACCATCAACATTAAGTCCCTCGCCAAAGACATAATGGTTACATTATTGTGTGGTAGGCATGAGATGGTGACATGCATACATGAGAAAGACAAGGTAAAAGGAGTTTACCGGAAGAGTGTCGGCACCGCTAGTTTTCCACGTAGTCACGCTTTGTATGGAATCCCCGGTGGGGCCTTTCTTTCTTTGGGTATTTGAATCGAAGAGGAAACCAAACAAAAGAGAATCCTTGTTATATGGGATTCTTCTAATTTTTGTATATAAAAGCCAAACCCACTTTTCTTTTTTCTCCTCAATTTTCTCTTCTCTTCTTTTTTTTTTTTTTTTTTTTTTTTGTTGTCGACTCTGTCCGTGACTTTCTTTGTTCGCCTTGTGCAATGTACATTCTGTCACGGAGAGCTGCTACTACGTGCGCTGTCCGTCCAAGGTAAGTTAGATGCACCACTTTTTTTTTTTTTAGAAAGTAAAACCCTAGTTTGTTAGGTAAACACTTTTGTAAGACATGTGCATGCTTAGCTTTTTACCATCTAGCTTGAATCCCAGAACCTGATTCCCATGAATAAAGAAAATTGTGTGATGTATGCGGATAATGCGGGCCGTGTGTATCTTAGGAACGTGGGTCTTATTCACATATGCTTGACTGAAATTTGAAACTTATACCGACTTGAAAGCTATCTGGGAGAACTTGAAATCAATACCGAGACCGAAACTTGTATCGAACTAAAATTGGGGCGACGAAATCGGCGGTACATGTGGGATTTGAATGGTATTTGGACCGCCATTGCATGCTCCAGCTCGTGAGTTGTGTCTTAGTGTGACTACACTTCTCATGTGCTTTCGTACAAAGTTCTAACTCCTGTCTTTTTTATCTTATTGCGGTAGAAAGAAGAACTCCTATCAACATGTCTTCAAGATAATCTTTGGTGCGCGTCGGGAAGTGTTGACGGTTTCAAGGATATGCAGAACATCAATGATGAGTTGTTCACCTCGTCTTTTCCAAATAATAGGAAACATCCTTCTCATAAGATAGTCTTGCTTTCCGATTCGAGAAAAATATGAATCTTGATCCATTCTCTTCTTCCGCACTTGTGATGAGATTTTGTCTCGAGAGAAACGAATATCCGCCTTCTCCCGTTGACTTCAAGATTTGCCATGCTCGGCGGGTTCTTATGAAGGATGGATGAGACGCATGTTGAGTGATAAGGGTATTAAGGACACTTTGACCAAAGCACACCCTCGATGCGGTCATGGCATCCGCTA
Organism: Papaver armeniacum; assembly: GCA_023531295.1. Taxonomy (NCBI): domain Eukaryota; kingdom Viridiplantae; phylum Streptophyta; class Magnoliopsida; order Ranunculales; family Papaveraceae; genus Papaver; species Papaver armeniacum. The sequence continues at coordinate 104,814 of JAJJWW010008126.1, read as the reverse complement.
CCCTCGAAATAGGAAAAGACACCGCCGGCTTGATCACCTTCATTTCTCGGTGGCGTATTTCTCATGACCATATCTAGATGGGGAGAGATGACTATTACTTTGGAGAGGGTAATGGCAGCGTTAATGAACCTGCACTGTTCCGGAAGTCTTTTTACGAGCTCCGATGCGAAACAAAGTAATTATGATGCTATACTTCAAAAAGCGCGGAGGATTCGAGAGTCGGACAAGGAGGAAAAAAGGATGCGAGATGCTTTTATACTTGGTGGGTTTCGGAGCGGTCTTCTGCAGACCGAGTTGAATCAGAAGCTCAGCGTGATTGCGTTTGTCTTTATGGTTATCGAGGGATATATTTGATGATGGTTCGGGGAAGAAGACCATAAGAGGTGAGCTTGTTAAGATTGCTACTAAATAAGGTCACAGGTGAAGTTCTTCCTCCCAGGTGCATTGTTCCTTGGATCGCATTTGTATTCTCATCTCAGACGCTTTAAGAATGGATATGCACGTTTCTAACGGGTACAAGAAGGTGAGTCGCACGTTCACTTCGCTTTTCTTGAGCGCTCTTATGGAACACTTGAGAAGTTATGCTCCTACCCCGTCTTCACTCGTTAACTTGTACGTGACTGAGAATACCCCGATGGAATAAGAAGCGTCCCTAAAGCGGTGCGAAACTTGTGGAGGTATTTGACAACATTTCTTAAGTAGATTTTCGTCCCACAAATGATTCACTCTTCCATCGTTCAACCAAAGACCTTTGCCTACGATCCTGGCGTTGTGTTGCATGCGATGTCAAGACCATGAGATCCTGGGGAAATTATTTACATGCGCAGTGCATTCCGGGATATGTCCCATCTCTGTTCGACGGAGAATTTTCTTCGTGACCCCGTACAACATTGACAGGCTGCTTCGCCAAATGGGGATTTGATCGGGGTGTCCCATTTGTCCAGTCCACTAGGAGCTCCAGGAAGAATTCCTTCCACAAAATTCTAACGCCAATGTGTTCTTAGACCGGGTGAGCCTTCCCCTTCTGTCCTATTGGGAGAAATCCAAAGGTGACCGATGGGTATAAAGAGTTTTGGGGAAAACAAATCGTCGATCTTCGAAATTTCGAAGGAGTGTTGTCAGGCGAATTCCCGTAGTGAGCCATCTTCTCGACGTCTTGGCGAAGCATTTCGGTTGAAGCCACTTCCATCCAAACGGACAAGAGGCTGAGGATTGCGGTACCCAAGTAGGAGAGAGACCTAAGAGGCAAGCATGCGGTCCAGGTAATCCTCTCATTCTTCTAATATGCATGTATTTAAATCTCCTCCCATCGGTTCTTTCATTTCTCCAAGTAGTTCTTTCAAAAACGATCCTTGTTTTAAATCAGGGAATTTCGAAAGATAATGCCTTCTAAGGTTGTACGCATTCAAAACGGACGATGGCGGGGCGTGCATCGGTCATCATACCGAGAAGTGCAGTGCAGGACCGTAACGAGAAAGGCACAGGACCTTCCATGCCGAAGTCTCGGCGGTGCGGACCTTCATGTGAGAAGTGCGAGGAACCGCTCCTTTTCTCGACAATGACGAGATGATGCAAGTCGGTTGAACAAGGCGCTTTCCTTAGTGATCTTGTCGACGGGAGGTCGTGACGGAAATCAACACCCGAGTGAAATAGATGCGAAGTAAAGGAGTCTGCAAGAGAGACGGTGGCGGTGTAGTTGAGACGGCTCCTCTTGACATCCATCCCCGAGACAGGCAGGATCGTATGGCTATTGTGGTGACTTCTTCGAAAGGCCTCCCGTGGCCCGACAAGACTCACAGTGTCCGAATAATGCCGTGATGACCTCGGGGCTTTGTTCGATCCTCCTTTACTGTCCCTTATTCAGGTCATGTGTTGGTTGGTGGATTCAGCGTCTTGGGGCGAGTTTGAAAAGTTGTATACGACAATGCGGAAGAAACACGGCCATATTGCTACCACCGTGAAGCTCGAGAGTCGTCTTGCATTGGTCAAGCGTCCAGCTTTGTTTCCATCCGGGGGATGAGCGGCGACTGGTGGAGCAGGTTTACGAAGAGGTGATTGAAGATTGGAGGTGCCATCTCGGACGTGTTTGCGGTGCGGCCCCGATGCTCCACAGTTCTTCAAAGGGTTCTCCGAGATTTGAGAGCTCAAAACTACATGATGAAGTCCCTTAAAGCGGGCTGTGTTGCTCGTCGAGGAAAGAAGAGGTTGAGAGGTTGTCTAAAGAATCGGGAGTCACGGTAGTGCCTGAAAGGATGAAAGTCTCTCTTGCCCGGAAGGGATGAGTTGTTGTAAAGACTTTCCTTGAAGTATTCGTGCTATATCTTGGCGTTTTCTCTTATATGCTTTTCTTTTTTTGAGTGATAGTGAGGATTTTCTTTGACTTAGGTTTTGGATCAATAGGTAATTGAATTGGCTTATTTTTGAGATAGTTTTGTGAACAACCCTTTGAAAGGGATTATGTTAAATGAGATTTGCATCTTGGTCATGAATGATTGCACATATTACATGAAATTGCGAATGTTATGTGAAAGGGAGGTATCAATGGAAACAAAACATGGCGTTTGATCACGAGCCTCTTTCTCCCGTGCGGGGATGCTAAGTCCCTGTGAATTCTAAACTATCTTTCTTGTAAAGTTGTTGAGTAAAACTTACTTGCTTTTGAAGCCTCGGCTTATCAAACCCAGGTAGTCTTTCTAAGAAAATCCTCCCGAACCAAGCTTCTCTCCCCAATGCGCTTGGCGTTGCATTCCAGGTGGAAATTTGATGGAGGAACCTGGTAATGACGTTACCTCGGGTCCATTACTTGATCAGTGGCGGATGCCATACCTGGGTAGCTCCACCTTTCCATTTCGTACCCGTCTCCGCGGTTCGACCTTCTTCTTCATTGGGAAGGGGAAATGTAAGTACCCGAGTCTAGCTTTTCTGCGTTAGCGGGCGTTGTAACGTCTCCGCGGCTTTGATGTGGAACAAGAGATGAAATTGGATGAATTGCGAATGTATCGTATGCTGCCCGGATCGCTTGCCTAAGTAAAGGGATGTAGAAGGTGTCGTGGCGTCCACTGGCCGAGTGACCGAGGATTGAGAACGTCCCCATCCTGCGTATTCGTGCATTTCACGATTGATTTCTCCTTCCCCTCGAGCATTTCTCCTTAGTCGGTTGAAAAGTCGGCGCGGATTGGGCAGTCTCACGGCTTCAAAGCAAGAGTTTTGAGATATAAATCCTCTAAGAGGGCTCCCATAGGCTGGAGCTCTCTTTCTTTATCGCGACGTTGTAGTACTCCTGACAAGTCTCTTCCTTCGTCTGCAGGACCATGTTGTCCATCTCTTGATCCAGATTCAACGACACGTGCTCCTCTTGCTTCTCCACCGTAAAGGTGTGATCCCTGGCTAAGGATTCACCGTTTCTTGTGGAGCGGATGCATCCTTCTCGTAATTGTCTTTGTATGTCATTCAAAAGTAAATGTCTCTCTTTCTGGGCGTGATACTGAAGATTTGCCAAGACATCCCCCAACATTCCCGTATATGCTTCCCATGATATCCGAGCACTTTGTAGTTTTCGGATACATTGCGAGATGGAAAGCCGAGAAATTGAGGATTCAATTTTATGCGACCGATGTAGATCAATCTCCCTTGTGGTCGTGATTGTTGATGGGTGAAACTACTCCTAGTCAATTTGGTAATTTGGGGTGTGGATGAGGAATGAATTTAAACCCTCGACAAATGCACCGCGCGGTGAGTGCTTGTAGATTAGGGAGATCAATGCATTGCAAGTCCCGCCTAAAAACCAAGAAATGGCGGATTCCCCAGGACTTGTTTCGGTCACAAAGTGAAGGAGATGGGGTTGATCTTAGGGAGGCGAAGAAGGTGTTGAGATTGTGAAGATGTTGGCTTGCCCCATGACTTGTACCGCAATATGAGCAAGCCTACGGTTGATGCAACAAGTTTCTAGGTGTTTGAATACGATGTTGTATTAACACTTCTGGTTTACGTCGGCGGAACAGTGTTGTTGTTGTCTTGTCCTGTTGGAAATAGGGCGGAGAACTGTTTATACAAGTCATTGAGCCTCATTCACGTTTTCTCGTGGGAAGTGGAGGTAGTGGGAATGATGGAGTAGTGGAGTTGTGTGTCGGTACCACGAACAGTCTTGCCCTTTTCTGTTCATCTCTAACTGTCCATGACTTCCTAACACGTTCTTGTGATGGCGCGTTACTGCACGCTGCACGCCGTAAACCGGACCAATACCCAGTATGCATCCCGGTTTGTGACATGATTGATGTGCGGAATGGGATGTGGATCCACGAAAAGATGGCATGTAATCTTGGAATTGAATCTTTGCGTTATTGAGAAGTCGACTCTGTGAAGTATCGTGTGTATTTTATGCGAATGCGCATTACGGTGTGGTAAGTGATGGGTAACGACTCCTCACTAACCAAATAACTCTGGCGGGGTTGTATAACCAAGGCTGGTGAGTCGGACGGATGAGATGATGTTTGAGACACTCAATACGACCGTTGATGAAATTAGGGTTTTAAAAGAGGTGCGCAAGCATCACTCTTGGCTTGATCGAAACCAAGCATGGGAAGGGTTTTGAAGAGGACCGACCAGGGCATGTGTGTAGACAACACGCGTGTGCACGTCCATTCTTCACTTTACCAAGAAAGGCGCGATCTAAGCCACTCAATTCGGCCAGGTAAGTTGAGTGGTTGAGATCGATTTGCGATAGGAGTTTGATGCGCAAGCCACGCGCCATACTCTCTTCCGCGCGTTTTCCAGACGACCTAGCTTGGTCGGTCTTGGCTCAGGTTGGTTTGGCGTGTAGACATTGGGCTGATGTTCACGCATGTCTTGCCGTCTCATGAAACGTGATCTAAGCCACCCCATTCGTCCGGTGGTTAGTGGTCGAGATCGATTCTGCAATTTGGGAAGTGTAGCCACACGCATGTTTGAGCGGCGTTTTGGATTGGCCGGGCATGTTATGCCTTGGCCGACCGCATGGAGAGGTAGATGGGCCCACGGTGGTCATGCTTTGGGCGACCGGACCTGCTCGATTTGATCTGTGACCCTCCATTCGTGCGGAGAAGATGGACGCGTGATGGCTCAAACCACGGTTATTTTTGGCTTTCAAAGCGCGCGACCATGCTCTTTTGGGCGGACGGTTTTGTTGTAACCAACCACGGTTGGCTTTGACCGATTGGCCAAGTGTGTGGCGGTCACATGGTGATTGTGTCGACATGCTCAGGGCCTTTGAGTCTACATCTACACCCTCCATCTATACCTGCGAAGATGGACGGTTGAGACAGATTTTGCGACACATGTAATATGCGCGCAAAAACCTAATTTAGGGTTTTCCGCCCATAATGCTTGGTATGGACGGTTTCTTGGCAAGCGAGCGAATGGTCGACCATGCGGTGGCGGTGTGTGTATTCCATACTTGGGGTTGGGGGTGATGGACCGCGTGGTCATCCAATCATGCTTGTGGAGTTGGATGACTGCGATTAGATCATATCCCGAGAGCGATACGGTCAAGTCCGGAAGCTCAATCGGGCTGGTATAACACAGAGAGGGGCTCAATCGGGCTAGTATAACACCGAGAGGGCTCGGGCTAATAACACACCAGAATCCAGCTGTACGGTATTTCGTACATGGATTCATTATAGTGCTGAGGTTCGTGTTACTGTAAAGTAACACTCGATCGTCATGCCACACTTTGATAATGGTACGAAATACAAGGGCGATAAAATACGAAGGGATTGTTGTTGCATGCTCCAACACGGAGGAATTTCATGTATTCACGTGAGAATGGGATTGTTCTTATGCTCCATTCTTGGTTGAGTTTGAAGTTGTGAGTTTTTTAGTTTGATTTGCTCGAGGACTAGCAAAGTCTAAGTGTGGGGAATTTGATATACACCTAATTTACTATCTAGTAGTTTATGCTTTCTTTGCTATTTTTCTTGTAAATTATGTATTTTATGCTTGTTTTGAGTTTTGTAGCTACTTTGGAGTTTTTAAGCACCCAATTTGAGCTTAAAGGGCAAAAAGGTCATTTTACCAATTGATATATGGAGCCTAACCACGGTTAAGGGGCAACTCTTCTTGGAGGCATACTAAACACAAACCAAGTTAAAGTTAAGGGGCACTCATGTTTGGAGAAGTATTAAATAATAGCCAAAGACGAGGTTAAGGGGAGGCCAAATGGTTAGCCCTTATCAGGGGTGACCGGGTGTCGTTATCCACTCTCACTCAAAACCTCAACCGAGAGACAGCTCTCCTCTCAATTCATTATTGTGTTTCACCCGAAAGGCGGCCATTTGTTGAATCGAAAGATCGAAATTCGAGGTCGAGCAAGAGCACGAGAGGGAAAATGGAGGTGAAGAAGATACGAGAGAAGAAATCAAGAGCACAGAGGAAATAAATTAATGTAGGCTATCAGTATTTGCTACGACCGAGAGATAGAGAGAAATTGGAGATGATTTATTGATATAGAGATTCAAATCGGGGAATAAGAAGAATTAATGGGTTTCAAAGGTAGTCTGCTATTGAAGAGTTGAAGCTCAAGCGAGAATGGGTGTCGAATTAGGGTTTCGATTTGAAGAGGAGCTCGAGAGGAGGAATTAGGGTTTTTCTATGGAGGTTCGATTGAAGATTAATCTGGGGCTTTACACAAGTGATGATGGGTTTTGTCTGCCAGTAATGGTGTTATCTCGAATGGGTTTCGGGCTGGTTGAAATCTGCCAGATGAAGGTTTGAGTTGCAGCTGGTTGTTGTTGGCTGAAATTGAAGTTGCAGCTGTTGAATCAGTCTGGGTTTGTAGTGCTGCTATAGAAAATGGTCTGTGGTGATGCTCAGGTGGATGCAGTTGAAGTTGTTGTCGGAATGAATACAAGAAATGGAGTTTGGGGAATGTTGAGCTGAAGTGGTCGCCTGAGATGAGTTCCTGCTGTTGAGATGACAGGATGGATTCAGCTGTTGCAGGATATGGGTGTTGGTCTGAGTACTTGTGATGCTGTTTGTGGCAGGCAAGGCTAGACTAGATGTTGGTGATGCTGAACTTAGTGAATTGTCACTAGTGTTGAATCTGAGATGAAGGAATGTGGTGTTGCAGGACCTGAGAAGGAATAGGTGTTGCAGGGATGTGTGTTGCCAATGTCAGGGAATTTGGTTGTGTTAATTCACAGGTTCTGGTGCTATATGTGTGTGTGGTTTGAGTGATGTTTGTTAGGTGGCTTGTCCGAGGTTGCCGTAAACAAATGCGAAAAAGGCTGATTGAATGGTTTGGAACTCTTGAGGCTTGGTTTAAGTCTGTTTGAGATCAATCAAGATTACATGGTCTTAGTCGCAGTTGGAATGGATGCTGTTGCTGCCATAGAAATGAATGGAGTTGCTATGTGTAAAGTGCAGGTGGTATCTGTGATTGATTTGTGGGATTGAACTGTGAGAAATTGCAGCTTGGTTGAATTGTAAGTGTTGCTTTGCAACTAAAATGCAATGAGCTACAGTGCGAGAGAGTGGAATGCTCGATTGAGTTGCGAGGAAGTTGTGAATGATTTACATGGGTCGGTGGAGATGAATTTGGGAGTGATGTTGCACAAGGTTATTTGATTAAAAAATTTGCTACTATGGAGGTTGGTACAGTGCAGTCGGGGTGGTGTTTTGTCTTGTGGAAGCTGAAATTGGTGGTGCAATAATTTGAACTTGATGGCAGTGCGGTTTTGAGATGGATGCCATGTAGAGTTCCACGGATATGGAAGTGAAAGAGGCATTGGAACAAACCATCATGGTCGGAATGTCTTTGGTGAAGCACAATGATTGTCTTTCAAAAAGTATGGCCTGCAACATGGCTTAGGCTATGCCGCTTAGACTTTGACTCGAGACTTGACTGACCACGACTCATTCGACTCACCTGAGTCTTGACCCTAAGTTTGATCAGTGAGTTGACCGAGCTGACCCTACGTGTAGACTCTGTTGATCGGTGACCCGGGTTGACTTTGCCTGGCACCTGAAATATTTTCCGACGACTATTCCGTGATTAAATACAATCCCAGATTTTCCCATGAGCCAAAATTTCCAGAATTTTCTATGGACTCCTCTCATGGGTATGAAGACTTGGGCTAGGAATTGGATGGAGAATTGGAGTCAAATTTGGAAAGAGAAGGTGGAAGAGTTGAGAAAAGCTTGATTTGGAAATTGAATTGCAAAAGAAAAAGGATTCTAATCCTTGGAAGATTTGGAGAATTTTGAAGCCTATAAATAGAGAAGTTTTCTACAACTTCTAGACACCTCTCTACACACACATCACTTGTGTTTTTGGCTTTTCTAAGATTTTTCTTTTTTAATTACTTGTGTGAATTTGAAAATTCTTCTTTCAATTATTATTTTTGTGTGAATTTCTTTAACATGAGTAGCTAATTTTCTTATTGATTGAGGATGAATTCCTAGTTCTTAACATGATTTGAGTTTTTGTTTTCAATTCTATCTTGAAGTTTTTCACATGATTATCGATTGTTTTTACTAATAGGAGTGATCTTAAAGACACTCATGATTGATTGATAGATTGTTTGGAGTGGCACGCTAAATTGATTTGTTAATTGATCTATATCTAGTATAAGTTAGGGAATACGTAATCGTTCTGACACTTTACACAAGTAGCAAACACGAGACCTTGCGGAGGATTCCGTGGAGCAATTGTGTGTAGAAACAACGCTAGAAAGTGGACCAAGCGAACCGAGTTTAACTACTAGTACTAAACCTAAATTCATAAATCTTAATGCATTCTCGGGAATTACATCTTGTTGAGCTACCTCAAGGTGGTTCTTTTGAATAGAATCGATAACTAAGAACTTGTTTACTCGGTGAAATTAGGGATTTTGGGGCTAGCTAAGCGGACTGCTATCCTACGGTTGGTGATAATTTGTGACTAATAACAAGTAGAAAAGAACATAACTTCAATCATTGTTTCGTAACGAAGAAGGATTCCTTGATCTTCTCTCTCTTATTGCTTTCATCTTTCAACTTTCGATTTTAATTGTTTTGTTTATTTTTATTTTTGCTTTTTACACCCCCTTTCGTGACAACTTTTACAACTAAGATCTCTTGCTCCTCGTGGGAACGAACTTGACTTCCATTATATTATTTTTAATTGAGTGGATAAATTTAATTAATTTGATTGCACCTACGACACGCATCAGATTCACTTCATCATCTATTTGAAAGCTCTACAGTAGATTTGATCCTAAAAATGAGAATTCCAGTAATAGCTGATGATAAGCTCATATGGAACTAAACGAAGAATGGAATTTTTACTTTAAAATCCGCATATAACAAACTACATGAAGAAAGTTTGGGAGCAATACAAGTATCGGTTAACATCCAGAATACCAATATGAAATGAAAGCGTTTATGGGATATTAATACATGGCCTAGAGTTAAACATTTCGTGGAAATGCTTGTCCGACTCTTTACCAACAAGGGTCGGGCTCTCGAGAAAGTGTGGCTACATAATCAACAATGTCCTTTCTGTTAGTCAATCCGATGAATCCACTATGCATGTTCTCTTCTACTACCATTTTTCCAGAGGCCGTATGGATGCAACTCCTGGAGGTGCAAGCATTCTTATTGTGGGGTTTTGCTGATACTGCAGCTTTGTTTGAAAGTTGGATGACTCAAGTGCAACATCAACTTTGATCATTTTAAATGGCTTAACATCATGATTGTATACCTGCATATGGAACGAGCATTGTGAAGTGGTTTTCCAAAACAAGAAAGGATCCAATTACTCTTTGCCCGTAAAGGTGACGAGCTTCTCCAATTATATTGAAAATCTCTACACTAACACTGCTAGCGATATCTTGACATAATAATTAGCATAACCAAACTTACTTAGAAACCCCCTGCATATCCTTACCTTTCCATTAACTGTGATGCTTCCTTTGATATTAACATGGGACTAAAAGGAATTGCTCTCATTCTGCGTGATCATGCAGGTAACTGGCGGGGTTGCAAAACCAAATGTTATGCAGGAATAAGGAACTCGAAACAGGCAGAATATCTAGCTTTCTTTGAAGAAGTCAGTTGGAGTCTAGATTTGCAGCATACCCACATCGTTTTTGAAACTGATCTACAAGGGATGATGGTTACATAAACAAATCTGCACCAGTCATAGATTTGGAAAATGAAGTCATTCTGTTAGACGCCATAGAGAATCTTAAATTTATTCCATACTGGGAGTGTAATTTCGTTTCTATAGTTTGTAATAAGCCCGCCAGACAAACTAGCTAAGTTCGAGAGAAGTTTGGTATCACTAAGGTGTGGTTAGATAAACCACCAGACATTATTACAAGTCATCTATTGTTAGACTTTGAAAGTATTTCAAGTAAATAAAATTTCTCTTTGGCATCAAAAAAACAAAGTTTACTTAAGACAATTTATAAATTATGGTCCTAACTTGGGTTACTAAAAGCGGGGTACAACAACCTCACCCAATATTTTGATTAGCAATCTGTAGATGGAAAAACTCCAATATACTTTCAAGAGAATCAACTAGCCTCAATCTTAATAAAGTATATCAAAGAGTTAGTATCTCTATCTCTTGATTTGATCTATGCTCAAACAAATAGAAATTTGTGAGACTTTATCGAATACAAGAGATATAAACTTGGATGGTACCAAAGACCAATATCCAAGGCTCAATCAATTTCCAATCAACAACCAAAGGTTGAATTTCTCAATTGATAGAGACAACACACAACCTATGATATTTCAATTATATAACAAAATATAATGTGGAATAGAAATAACACAGACACCAGAATTTTGTTAACGAGGAAACCGCAAATACGGAAAAACCCCAGGACCTAGTCCAGATTGATCACACACTGTATTGAGCCGCTACAGACACTAGCCTACTACAAAATAACTTCGGTCTGGACTGTAGTTGAACCCCAATCAATCTCACACTGATCCAAGGTATAGTTGCGCTGCTTACGTCTCTGATCCCAGCAGGATACTACGCACTTGATTCCCTTAGCCGATCTCACCCACAACTAAGAGTTGCTACGGTTTTGTTCCGTCTTTTTATAAATCAAGGTGAACATAAGACAATTGATAACCCGAACTTATATTCCCGAAGAACAGCCTAGTATTATCAATCACCTCACAATAATCTTAATCAACACGGCGAAAGAAGATATTGTGGAATTACAAACGATGAGACGAAGATGTTTGTGAATACTTTTTTATCTTGCCTATCGGAGATATTAATCTCAATCCAATCGTTACGATTGTACTCAACACGATAGAATCAGCAAGATCAGATCACACAACTACAAGAAAGTAGTATCGGTCTGGCTTCACAATCCCAATGAAGTCTTTAAGTCGTTAACCTGGTTTTCAAGAAGAAACCTAAGGTTAAAAGAGAATCAACTCTAGATAATACAACTAGTATCATACAGGACGTGTGGTGATTAGGTTTCCCAGTTGCTAGAGTTCTCCCTTATATAGTCTTTCAAATCAGGGTTTGCAATCAATGTTAGCTTAGTAACAAAGCATTCAATATTCATCGTTAGATGAAAACCTCGATTAGATTCAAGCTAATATCTTTCAACCGTTGGATCGAAAACTTAGCTTGTTACACACAAAATGAAATGCACGATTTTAGGTTTGTGTAACCGTATTTTAAACATGTACATTTGTTGGTTCAACAATAGTTAACCAAATAGTTAGCCATATGAGCACTTACATATCAACCATATTCTTCTTCACTATAACTAGTTCAAATGACTCAAATGAACTAGTTAGAGAATTGTTCAATTGTATAAATCTTATGTAACTACACAAGACACAATCAAGCAAAACGATTTAATTCACTCGAATCCATTCATGAACTTTATAGCTACGGTTTGCATTTTTGCATTCCTTAGTTAATATAAATATAAGTTCACAAAAAATCGCCTTTAGATATAACCAACTTAAGTTCGCAGACTTAGTTCATGGACTTAAGTTCCTGAAGGAGTTCTCAAACTCCACAGATATTCTCGGATGAGAACTTCCGCTTGATTTGCGGACTGGGTTCACCTGACCGTTCTGACTCTTGTTCTGGTTTTTCCATCAACAAAGTATGCATACTTCGGTTCAAGGAAATAGGACTTATACATATATGTTTTCCCACACGATGCTTATATCCAACAATGGTTATGTAATCTAAACTCTCAATTTCAATCATTAAAATATTCTTAGAGGACGTTATTATATAGTTGTTATTCACAAACTATTTTTCGTCAAAGTAAGCAATTTTCAAAGTGATTGAAACATAAAATGACTTTCATCATTAGGTAAAGATGAACTTGGCCAAAGCGAAAGCTTACCAACACATATTTCGAGAAATAAATAAAGTAGATAAACTCGGCTCTAAATAGAAATGTGTATAATCAAAGTCTATATAGCAAAACGACTTTTGTCTCAAAATAGGAGATAGAGTAGATAGACTTTTGAGTGATAAATAAGTTTAAGTCTCCACATACCTTTTAGTCGATGAAATTCCTCCAGTTCCTTGAGTAGTTCTTCGTCTTGTATGATGATTTCCATGGAGTTCTTGAGCTCAACTACACTTACTATCTGATCGCTGTCGTAAGCGACACAAATATAATTACACTTTCTTACTACTCAAAATATAAATATAGCAAGGGAAAGAATGGATCGATCCCACAGAGAGGTCTAGGTTGTCAAATTGTTATGGTTCCTTATAAATAACACCGGTAGTTTTCTGATTTTAAACGGAAATAAATAAAAGCAAAACAAAATAAAAGTAAACACGCAAATCAAGGATAAGAAGATATTGGTCATGGATTTCGTTTTCATTCACAAACATGTTTTCACACAATAACTAGAATTGATTTTTAATCTCAACTTTTATCAAAGACCCTAGAATACCTTGATCGCAAGAATATCCCGCAAATCTCCTCATGTCATCAACAAACACATTAAAAGATGCGAATATGAATTCTACCTAAAGGAACAACCTAACGTGTAAAAGCACTAATCAAGTTTAATTCCTAGATGCGTTAAGTTCTATGAAATCAGGCTAATCAAAGCAATTGAACGTGGAAAGCGCACTAATTCAATTTAACAAAGGTTACGATTCACATATGATCATAAGAATATATCACTACAAACTATAATCATATTATGCTACTTGTATCCAAGGAATATCACTTTTGCGTATAATAAACCCTAAACTAGCAATAGATGTGATTAGAAGTTCTACCAATTTGCAACTTGACAAAACAATCAATCAATCATAAAACAATATTTTCAAAGAATCGCAAACGATAAATACGAGACAAAACTAATATATTGAATCAAAGAATCATGCTTTGTGAAATCCAACTATTCCATAACCAATAATAAACTTAGGTACTCATATTCATGGAGTTCATCACAAGAAGAAAGAGAAAAGACTTCATGGTCTAAACCCTAGAAAACAAGTAGAGGAAAAAAGAATTAGAAAAAGATATATTCAATTAGGTAAAAGTCCTCTCTTTTATAGCTCCACTCCTTCCAAAATTAGGTTTTGTCTTCAAAGTCCATTAGTTGGAAATTCACCCGCCCACCATGGAGAGAAACCCAGCAGTAAAATATGTCCCAAAACGCTCACGGAAAATCGGGATTATGGCCTAATTTGGCCGGAAAAGTCATCGGAATTGGCTCCCAGTGACTCGGCAAAGTCAACCCTACCACCGGTCAACGGTCGACCGAAATCATCTCGGGTCAACGAGTCGGATCGTGGGTCGGAATCCGCCAGTTCATGAGTTAGCAAAGAATACCGAGTCGGATTAACTAGCTATCCGACTTATCTTCTTCAATAATGGTCTTGGCCTAGCCCATTTGCACTGCCATAATCTCGTGATGCGCAACAACTCGTATCCAACCATGATGGCTATGTATTTCTCATACCCCAGACTTTTTCATGTGCTTCACCAAAACTCTTCCCTTGCATCTTCCTATCAAGCCACAATCCCGAAAGCTAGCATCTCGCATCACCAATCACCTCCAAACATCATTTCACCAATTACAACACCGTCTGTCGGGGGTCAATTCCATTGCACCAATACCAAAGAATCGAGAGCACCATTGCTTGCAGCTCATATCTATCACCCGACACAAGATTTCGCCATACCCTATGGCAACCATTCAAACATCTCGCCACTTCAATCAAGAACACGCCTCATTTGCTTGTCGCCTATCTCAAGTTCAATTCCATTGTCATCTCCATTGCCTTCGCCATCTTGAATCTCCCTTAATAGCACAATCAAACATCGTTATCGGAACCAACACATACAGCGCCAGGGGCCATTTCAATTACTCATTTCAACCGCCATCTTTCCCACAGCCTACAAAGAAGCTCTAATAGCTCAAGCCTTGTCGTGCCAACAGCCTTTAACTCTAGCCCCATAGCCACCCGCATCTCCACCTCTAAGTAATTTCCATCAGCCAGATAATCCTAAACATTCATCTATCTACTCATTTGGTAGCTTCAATCAATGGTCGTAGCTACCCATAGCTCACCAGACTTGAATCATTTCCTCTTTACCCGCCCTGCAATCCTAGACATATATCTTGTAATCTCGGTTCCCAACAAAACCCTAAATCCAGCTTCGTAACATTAAGCAATTTCAGAATTCTTCTCCGTTGTTGTTCTTAACTCAAAACTGATTCAAATCTCCATCGATCTGTACCACAGCTCAACCCATGAACAGATTCATCACCAACATAATTGTCTTCTCATCTTCATCAGTTGTTCAACCTTGTATCAACAGCAGTGAACCCAAATTTCCATTCCCCTTCAAGGCTTCATACAACATCTCAATTTGAATCTAATCATTATAAACATCAAATCCACTCCAATTCATTCATCAGTCCAGAGCCCCCCTTATCAGACCCTAATTTCAACGATTTCCAACCACAGATTCGTATTCCTTCAAACATCTCCCTAATTGAGAACCACCAACATCAGTTCGATGAAAACCCAAGTCTCCAATCTCTTGTAAACCTTGAATTTTAGTTTCCATCTGTGTAATTTCTTCTTCCCAATTCAAACCCAATTTCTCCTCCGTTAATTGCTTGTATTTCATCACAAGATCCATCTTCTCAAGCCCCTTGTTCGTCCCTGAATTCTTGCATCTCTCGATTTCATGGCGCCGCTATAACTCTCTCGTTCAGGTGGAATAAGTAAAGAATGGAAAATGATGAATTCTATGTGAATTTAGGTTCTGTGTAAGAATAAAATTAATGGATATAGCCACCTGGATGAAGTAGATAAGGGTCAACCAAATTATGTCCTTAGACACCCACTCATTAGATATGGGCCACTAAGAGCAACCCTTGCTTAACCACACTAAGCCTTAGTGGTTTGTTTGTCTCCATATCATGTGCCCCCTTAACCTTGGCTCCGCCTCCAATGCATGTGAAATGACATGCCTTTGCTCTTTTCAAAATGGATGATTTCTCTTTCTTTCACTCCAAATGACTCTAGAGTACCTGATTAGCTCAAAAATAATCATAAAATACATAATTTACAAGAAAACTCGCAAAGAAAGCATAAATACTAGATATAAAATTAGGTGTTTTACAATACCTATCAAATTCCCCCACACTTAGACTTTGCTAGTCCTCGAGCAAATCAAACAAAACAAATTATGAAAATACATACAACTCCGTGTCGTCTAGGCTACGGTTAATTTTAGCATAAATAACAAGCCTTTAAACCACTAAGTGTCCCTAGTGGACGAGTTATAGTCTCGTGAGGGTTTACTAGAGATATACCCACAAAACCTACTTTTCCAACTTACTAGTTCTCCGTAATGATAGCATCCAACGCGCTAAGAAGACATAGAGATTCTGCACACTAGGCATATGAAATTAGACACATAAATGAACACAATCTCATTCTTAAAAGTTGAGAGAGAAAAAACCATCCCTTCTCGACAAAAATTCGGGTTCGGAGTGATCGAAAGTCTCGACTCTGCCTCACAAGAAAGGGTTTTATGAAGTTGCTCTCAATAATAAACAACTTTTTATGGGTCACACATGTGTCCAGGTAGGAATGAAGAGAGAATCCTGAGACACGTTGAATAGTAGGAAGGCAAAACCCTCCGAATTGTTTTGAAAACCCACATCTTTTATAATTTTTGAAAACCCATTTTTTCCGACGATCTCTTCGAAAGGAAATCAACCACTTAACGAAGGTGGGAATATGCTTACTTACCTCATATCCGTTCGGCGTGCAGCTAGCACCACTCTCACAAAGATCCATAGAAACGTCTTGGTCTTCAATCGGTGTCTTCATCTTCGTTTTCGGTCTTCAACTCTTGATGGTAACTCTTGAACTTCGTAGAATCTCGACAATATGATTCTTTCCCTCAAATTCTTATTGCTTGAAACTTCATTATAGATATTCCTTCTTTCCATTGGTTTTATTGAAAGAAAACAAAACTAAAAACGAACTATACAAACTCAAAATATGATACAATGAATTTTTCTTGTCTCTTTTTTTTTTTTTTTTCTTTTGATTTTTTTTTTCAATGTTTTTTTTTTATGAGACAAGAAAAATAAAAAACAAAACAAAATAATAAAAACTAGTAACGAACCTAAAAATTTTCTCTTGTCTTTTTTTTTTTTTTTTTTTGAGACAAGAGAAATAAACACAAACTGAAAATAAAATGCAAGTACAAAGGCCATGGTGTAAGTACTTTACCGCTTAATTCTTCACAACTTGTATGTCTTGATATTATAAACTTCTCGAACTCTCATCTTGATAATCTTCACTCTTGTACAATAGTCTTCAACCTATAAAAATTCTGCTCCTTGTTTTGTTGCTTTACTTGAATATGAAATCTGCTCATTTCTGTATCGTTGCTTGTAAACCTCGAACGTGTTCAACTTTCCTTCGAATTTTGTGATGCTCCTCTTGTTGATGATGATGGTGTTTCTATGGACCCGTTGGTGTAGAGAGATAAGGTGGATGGTGCTAACTCATGAACAAGATTACAAGTGGTATGTAAGTTAGCAATTCGATGTCACCATCATGGTTGATAAAAATAGCACTCAAGAGATCAAAATAGTGCTTCTATGGTGGGAGATCGGGCAGCTCACCATTCTGCCCGAGTTTACGTACGGTGACACACACTCTAAAAGCCCAAATTTAGACAGTACAAAGAATTGAAGGTTGGTGCCTCACATTATGTAACATGGGTAGTCTCCACTATAGGGGATCACTACTCTAATACCGAATTCAGTCTCGCACCTTATTTGCCACTGCATGGTTAAATCCAACTTTAACTCTCATACAATTAAGAAACCCGATCATGTTCTCTCGCCATCTCTAAGTTCGGGTCACTCTTATGAGATTCTCGATGTAATCTTAGCGACATGTATACTATGTGACTCTAAACTAACTACAAGTTGGAGTTTTCTTATTCACTAATTTACACAAAAGTTGAAAATTTTGAAAATTTTACAAAGCAAATGCTTAACCACTCCCCCACACTTAAACTTTACATTGTCCTCAATGTAAATTGAATCGTCCAAAGTAAGTCAAGGTGGGAAATTCTAACATGATATGTGACAAGAAATCAGAAAAAATAAAAACAAGACAAGAAAAACTAAAAACAAGACAAGAAATAAATACAAGACAAGAAATACTCATCCTTTGGGTTGCCTCCCAATTAGCGCTTCGTTTAAAGTCGTCAGCCCGACTATCTCCTTGCTTTCTATGACTCCTACAGAGGGAGTACATCCACAAGTTAACTCCTTCCACCACTTCGAAGTGAAATTCTCATAATATGGTTTCAACCGATGCCCATTAACTTTAAGTTCTTTCCCCGTAGCTATGCTACGAATTTCCACCGCACCATGAGAAAACACATTAGTAACAATAAAAGGTCCGATCCATCGTGACCTTAATTTACCCTAAATAAATGCAAGCGAGAATTAAACAAAAACACTTTCTCGCCCAATGCAAAATCAAGCTTCCTAGAAATCATGTTATCATGAAATGCTTTCGTCTTTTCCTTATAAATGCGCGAGCTTTCAAATACGTCATTGCGGAAGCTCCTCTAGCTCTTGGAGTTGTAACTTCATTTGCTTTCCAGCCCCATCCATCTCCATATTGCATTGTTTAATAGCCCAAAACGCCTTATGCTCAATTTCCACGGGTAAATGACAAGGTTTACCATACACAAGCCTAAAGGGAGACATCCCGATAGGTGTCTTGTAGGCGGTTCTATAAGCCCACAAAGCATCATTAAGTCACATGCTCCAATCCTTCCTTGTTGGATTCACCGTCTTTTCTAAAATGGATTTCACCTCCCGGTTAGACACCTCGACTTGTCCATTTGTTTGGGGATGATAAGGTGTTGCAATCTTGTGCGACACATTGTACTTCGTCAAAAAGCTTTGTAAAATCTTATTTTTGAAGTGAGAACCCCCATCGCTAATTATGGCTCTTGGAATTCCAAACCTTGCAAAAATATTAGCTTGCACAAAATCCAAAGCACTTTAGAATCATTAGTAGGGGTGGCCTTAGCTTCCACCCATTTCGAGACATAATCAACTAAGTAAGATATAAAATTCCCATGGGAATTGACAAAGGCCCCATAAAATCAATACCACATACATCAAAAACTTCAATAAATTGAATAAAAGTTTGTGGCATTTGATTTCGGGCACCTAGATTGCTGGTTCTTTGGCACCTATCACAAGTTGTACAAAATATATGTGCATCCTTAAACAAAGTTGGCCAATAGAAACCACTTTCAAGTACCTTGTGAGAGGTTCTCTTACTCCCAAAATGTCCTCCGCAAGCATAGGAATGACAAAAAGACAAGATAGAATTAAATTCAGATTCGGGAACGCACCTTCATATTACTTGGTCACTATTATGTTTCCATAAGTATGGATCATCCCATATGTATTAGTTTCCCAACTTCTTAAGTTTGTCCCTCTCAGCACGAGACAAGTTCTTTGGGATTTGTTTAGAAACTAAGTAATTCACAATGTCGGCATACCATAGTTCTCCAAAGGTAATTGAGAAAAGTTGCTCATCCGGGAAACTCTCACGCAATGGGATAGCTTCCTTGTCCACAGCAAGACGGCTCAAGTGATCCGCAACAGTGTTCTCAATTCCTTTCTTGTCTTTGATTTTAATATCAAACTCTTGCAACAGTATTATCCATCGTATGAGCCTCGGTTTCGCCTCTTTCTTTGTAAGCAAGTATCTAAGTGCTGCATGATCAGAAAAGACAAATTTTTTTGTACCAATTAGATAAGAGCGAAACTTTTCCAAAGCAAAAACAATGGCTAAAAACTCTTTTTCAGTGGTTGTGTAGTTTTGTTGGGCCTCATTTAACGTTCTAGAAGCATAATAAATAGCATGAGGAATCTTCCCCACACGTTGCCCAAGCACCGCACCAACCGCATAATCACTAGTATCACACATGAGCTCAAAAGGCTTGCTCCAATCCGGTGGTTTAATGATAGGGGCTGAAATCAAAAGTTCTTTCAAACGATTGAATGCCGCCATACACTTCTCATCAAAGTTAAAAACCACATCTTTTTGCAATAAGTTACAAAGTGGTGATGCTATCTTGGAAAAGTCCTTGATGAATCTACGATAAAAACCTGCATGACCAAGAAAAGAGCGTATCTCCCTCACCGTAGTGGGAGGGGATAAAGCACAAATAAGGTCTATCTTAGATTTATCGACTTCCGAGCCTTTAGAAGATATTATATGGCCTAAACCTATGCCATGAGTTACCATGAAATGGCACTTCTCCCAATTTAGCACAAGATTTGTTTCAACACATCGTTCAAGGATTAGAGACAAATTTTTCAAGCAAAGGTCAAATGAATCACCAAAGACACTAAAATCGTCCATGAACACTTCGATAATGTTTTCAACATATTCTGAAAAGATACTTACCATACATCTTTGAAAGGTAGCTGGAGAATTGCACAAGCCAAAAGGCATCCTTCTATAAGCAAAAGTACCGAAAGGACAAGTGAAAGTGGTTTTTTCTTGGTCCTCCGGTGCTATCACAATCTGATTATAATCTGAATAGCCATCAAGGAAGCAATAGTAAGAGTGTCCAGCTAAACGTTCAAGCATTTGATCAATAAAAGGTAAAGGAAAGTGATCTTTTCTAGTAGTGGCATTCAATTTTCTATAATAAATACAAACCCTCCAACTGGTTTGCACACGAGTTGGGACAAGTTCATTCTTATCATTCTCCACCACCGTCACACCTGATTTCTTTGGTACTACTTGTACCGGGCTTACCCACTTGCTATCGGATATGGGGTAGATAACACCCACTTCCAAAAGCTTTAGTATCTCCTTTTCACAACTTCCATCATGGGAGGGTTCAAACGACGTTGCGCTTCCCTTGTAGGCTTTGCATCGTCCTCCAAACGGATTTTGTGCATACAAACGGCAGGCTTATACCCTTGATATCGGTAATTGTCCATCCTATTGCCGTATTGTACTTCCTTAGCACCCTTAGAAGTTTTTGCTCCACCTAAATCACTAAGCTCATTAGAAACAATCACAGGTAACTCTTCATTATCACCCAAGTACAAGTACTTTAGGTGGTGGAAGAGGTTTCAATTCTAAAATTGGAGATTTAACAATTGAAGGTACAAGCTTTTCATCACTGCATGGTAAAGAAATAAAGAGATATTATGAGTTTCCCGGCATCCTTGTAGTGAATTAAGATCACCAAGGGCTTCCTTGACTTCATCACCACACTATACACTATTATCCATGGATGTAGTTAACACGGTTTCCAAAGCATCATCACCATTTAATTTAAACATTTGTTGTGCCAATGTATCCATAACATCAATGGAGAAACAAGAGTGGACATCACTAGGATATCTCATCGTCTCGAAAATGTTGAAACGTATTGTTTCTCCATCAAACTCCATAGTTAGCGTTCCCTTGTCCACATCAATAATGGTTTTCGCCGTTTCATGAAGGGACACCCAAGTAGCAATGGAAGAGATGAGTCCGGTGTCCCTTCATCCATCTCTAACACACAAAAGTCAGCTGGAAATACAAGTTGATTAACCTGCACAAGAACATCCTCAACAATACCCATTGGGTAGACATTAGAGCGATCGGCTAATTGCAATACAATTTCATCCTTTTTAAGAGGACCAAGATCAAGTGAATTATACATTGATGCAGACATAACATTAACGGATGCACCTAAATCCGACATAGCTTTGTTAAATGTTGTGTTACCAATTGTGATGGGAATGTCAAAACTACGGGATCCTTGCACTTAAGTGGGAGTTTGTGTTGTAAGATTGCCGAAGCATTCTCCCCCACACTAAGCACTTCATTACCTTTGAGCCTTTGCTTATTGGTACACAAGTCCTTCAACACCTTTGCATACTTTGGTACTTGCTTAATAGCATCAATGAGTGGTATGTTCACATGGATCTTCATTAGAACGTCTAAAATATCCTTTTCTAGTTCCGCCTTCTAAGAAATTGCAAATTTGCGAGGGAAAGGTAAATGAGGAACATAAGTAGAAATCGGAGTTTTAGAGTTAGGAATAGGTACCTCAGAAGTTTGGGGAGAATCCTCATTCTTCTCCTCCAAAACAAGTTCCTTTGGTGTTTCTACCTTGCCCGAATCGCAGATGGCACTGGGTTGCACAAGTTGTGTACCACTTCTCAACGTAATAGCATTGACACCCTCTTTTGGGTTAATAGGTTGAGAAGGAGTTTCCCACTATTTTTTGCCTTCAATTGGTTCAACTCAATAGCCATGGAGCCCATTTGTGTTTGCAACTCATTGATAGCACTCTTAGTTTCTTGTTGACTTTCTTTAAACATGGTGGAAATGCCTTGCATCATTGTTTGGAGCTTTGAATCAATATCGAAACCTTGATTTTGCATTGATTGTTGTGCTTGTGGTTGCTGAAATTGTTGTTGTTGTGGTTGAAATCCACTCGGACGGTTGAAAGTAGGTTGTTGAATTGCACCTTGCTTGTTGGCATAGCTAAAATTGGGGTGGTCTCTCCATCCCGGATTGTAAGTGTTGGAGTAGGGATCATACCGTCTTTGTTGATTTGGAAAGACCGCATTAGCTTGCTCGTCCTCATAAGCTTGAGAGGAATTTGGTATCACCGCGGATGCAACTTGTTGCAACATTGCTGTCATGTTACCCATTTGTTGACGAAGTTCCTCTACCTCGCTCACTTCATTCACCCTTCTTAGAAGCACATCCGAACCACGACTCAAGAATTGTTGTGAGTTTGCTGCCATGTTTTCAATCAACTCTCTAGCTTGTGCCACCGTCTTGTTCACTAGTGCACCACCACCCGCAGCGTCAAGAAGATTCCTATCACTTGATTGGAGTCCTTCATAAAAGTATTGGATGATCATAGCATCACTGAATTGGTGGTGAGGACAGCTTCCCACCAATCTCTTGTATCGTTCCCAACATTCATATAAGGATTCTCCCACATTTTGCTTCATCCCACAAATCTCCTTGCGAATTTGAGTAACCTTGGATGCAGGAAAATATCTCTCTAAAAAGAGTTTCTTCAGCCCATTCCATGTTGTGACACTTCCGAAAGGTAAATAGTATAACCAATCCTTAGCACTATCCATCAAAGAGAAACGAAAAACTTTCAACATTGCACCATCCGCCTCAACATCCGCTCGGAAGCATGGCCATGACAATGGTGTGGAAGTCCATAAGATGCTTGTTCGGGTCTTCATTCACCATGCCATGGAACTTTGGTAATTCTCTAAGCAACCCCGGCTTGATCTCAAAAGTAGAGTCTGTTTGAATACACCCCTGTTGTGTATCAAGCTTATGAGAAGCCAAGTCCTTGAGTGTACGATTTGCATCACCCATTGCTTCTTCTTCTAGTTGTAACTCTTCGTCCACTTCTAACTCTTGATTTTCTGTTGTGTCTTGACTTGGTTGGAGTATTGTGCCTCTTCGAGTAGCTATCCCGCACCTTGGATAATTCCAATCTTTAGTAGCCAGGGATTAGGTACCTGAAAACAATTCTCGCAAACAAGTGAGAAACAAGACAAGAAACAAAAAACAAAGATAAAAGCAGAAATTGTAAAAAGAAACTAAAAACTTAATAACAAGCCGTATGCCTCCCCGGCAGCGGCGCCAAAATTTGACCGGTTGTCAATCCGTCAAAAATAATTTCACTTTCTCACTCAACTAGATATAAATATAGTATGCGATAAGAAAGAGTTCGTATCCACAGAGAGGCTTTTGTTGTTATAAAAATTCAGTTTCTTAGTAACCAAGGGGGATGTTTGTTGTTTTAACGAAATACTAAAGTAAAAATAAAATAAAGCAAAGCAAATAATTGGAATAATCAATAAGGAGAAGATATTGGCCACGGGATAGTATAATCACAAACATGTATTTTCATCAACGATTAGAATTGGTATTTTAATCTCGTATTTACTAAAAGTCCTAGAAAACCTTGATTGCAAGTATATCCCGTTAATTCCCTGATTTCATCACAACCACATTAAAAGATGCATATGTGAATTCTTCCTAGAAAGCAACCTAAAGTGTAAAAGCACAATTAGATTTAACTCCCTAAAAGCAATAAGTTCTATGGAATAAGACTAGTCAATGCAAACGAACGTGTAAAAGCACTAATCCGTTTTAACAAAATTTATGATTCACTTGTGACTAGTAGGATATATCACTATAAGCACTACCCACAATTATGCTACTTAGAATCAGGGATAAACAACTTTTTCGTATTGAAAACCCTAATATAGCTCTAGAGATGAATGCAAATCGGATTGATTCCGGACTCAACTTAACAAGTATTCAAATATTATAACACTATTAATTGTGAATCACAAACAATAAATTACTGAGAAAAAACTAATTCATAGATTCAAAAACATGTTGAGAAATCAACTTTATCCCATAACCAATAATATTTGTTTAGCTACTCATAGCTATGGACTTCATCATAAAAATATTAATTGAAAAAAAGAAGATGAACAAAAGCAAACCCTAGAAGCGTAAACAAAACCGGCTCTCCTCCAAAGCTCTAAGAATAAGTTGATTATTAGTTGTAAAAGACTTTCCTTTAAATAGCTCTATTGTTTCCAAAATTAGGTCTAGTCTTCAAAGTCCATTAGATGAAAATCCACCAAGCCCATAAGTGAGAGAAACCCATGTAGAAAATATGCCCCAAAAACCGTCGCCGTAAATCTGGTATTATGGCCGGAAATTGGCCGGACGAGTCGCCGGAAAATAGCTCAGGTGACCGGCAAAGTCCACCCGGTCACGGGTCAACGGGCCAGCTCGGTCGAGTCAACTCGGGTTAAGTTACTGAGTCAAACCGGTAAAGGTACCGAGTCGGATGACTCAACTCAGTGATGTCATTGAATTAATCAGCTAGTGCTAGTCAGACTGAGTCAGGTCTGAGTTGGGGTTAACTCAGCCTGACTGGGCTTGGCAAGAGCCATTGCAAGCCTAAGCTTCTGCTGCACTATCATTGTGCTTCACCATTTAAACTCCAGCCATGATGGCCCTGCAATACCACTCCCAATACTTGCAAGTCTGAGTTAAAATGCTCCATCACCATCTATGTAGCTCCAGCAGCCCACCATCTCAAGAACTCCCATTACAGCTCATTTAACACCTGCACTTTATCCACCAGTGCCTGAGCTCAACAGCATCAACACCATTTCCCACCAGCACCACACAACCAACATCACCACAGTGTACAACTTCAACTCCAAGCTGCAGTCTCTGTCACCACCAGTTCTCACATGCCAGCAACCACCAACCTTAGCCACACCCTATTATCGAATCGCACCATAACCACTCTCAAGCACAAACGCACATACACAAATTCAAGCACCCGCAAAACCATCTTCTCAACCTCTTGTATTACACCCAACACAAGGCTTCAATTGCAGACCACCAATGCCAATGTCACATCTCCCTTCATTGCATCATCTCATATTCAAGTTCCTGCTATTCTCTTAGCCGCTCTTATCAAAAATCCACCAGTTCAAACCAGCAGCACTTGATAACACTCCATACTGCCATTAAAAAAAACACGTAGTTCATAGCTGTAATACGAAATTGCACACAAACACAACCATTCCCATGCTCAATTCTCAACTGCTCCATTGCCAGCTGCCGTCTTTCCGCAGCTACACATCACCACTAGTTTCTGTCTTCAACTCTGCAACCACAGCTCTAAGTTCACATAACCCAGCCAGTGAACCCATGGCTAACACCAACTCCACAACTAACTGGAAGCATCAACACATCTGCATCTTCACCAACAGTGTCATCTTAGCTCAGGCATTGTAACTCAGGCCAACATCTATGTAATTGCACCTCAAACAGCCTCACAGCTTCGCAACCACCTCTATCAGAACACCTCAGTGCACTGCTCTACAACCGCAACAGCATCTCAAAGCCAACTCCGCAATGCTTAGCCGCATCTCTCGCATCCCTGGCCAACATCATTCATTCCACCAAAGATAGCAACATCTCATACACCCAAACTCTAAAATACATCTACACCACATAGCTGAGTTCATCCACAAGCCTACACAGCAAGAATCAACTTGAAACCATCTCCTCAGGAACCTTAGCTCGATTCATCAGCTTCATCCGTGTCTTATTCATCTACAACCATATACTCAAACCCAGTTGAACAACATCATCACCTCCACTTCTCCTTGGTAATCTCCCACATCAAGAACCGAAACATCAGCATCATTTCCTTATAGCAGCATCATATAACCCATTGCAGCTCCACCTGACTAGTTGAACTACACCTCAACTGACTGAGACTCAAGCCACAATTTCCTCACAAACTAACTAGTTCAACAACCCGATATCCAATCGAGCCCTTCTAGCCGCTGCTCCCACGAACACATTTTGAATCTTCTTTCTCCAAACACAAAACTCATCTCAGATTCACGAACCCTAAATCCAGTTCAGACATTAAGCAATTTCAGAATTCTTCTCCATTGTTTTTCTTAACTCAAAACTGATTCAAACCTCCATCGATCTGTACCACAGCTCAACCCATGAACAGATTCACTACCAACAGAATTGTCTTATCATCTTCATCAATTGTTCAACCTTGTATCAACAGCAGTGAACCCAAATTTCCATTCCCCTTCACGACTTCATACAATATCTCAATTTGAATCTAATCATTATAAACACCAAATCCACTCCAATTCATTCATCAGTCCAGAGACCCCCTTATCAGACCTTAATTTCAACGATTTCCAACCACATATTCGTATTCCTTCAAACTTCTCCCCTAATTGAGAACCACCAACATCATTTCGATGAAAAGCCAAGTCTCCAATCTCTTGTAAACCTTGAATTTCAGTTTCCATCTGTGTAATTTCTTCTTATCAATTCAAACCCAATTTCTCCTCCGTTAATTGCTAATATTTCATCACCAGATCCATCTTCTCAAGCCCCTTGTTCGGTCCCGACCCTCCTGCATCTCTCGATTTCATGGCGCCGCTATAACTCTCTCGTTCAGGTGGAATAAGTAAATAATGGAAAATGATGAATTCTATGTGAATTTAGGTTCTGTGTAAGAATAAAATTAATGGATATAGCCACCCTGATGAAGTAGATAAGGGTCAACCAAATTATGTCCTTAGACACCCACTCATTAGTTAAGGGCCACTAAGGTCTGCTCCTTGCTTCTCTAGACTAAGCCGTAGTGGTTGTGGTTGTCTCATATCATGTGCTCGGTTCTGGTTCCGCCTCCAATGGCAGTTGCACATCAGAATTGATGCCTTTGCTCTTTATGCTCAAAATGGATGCTTTCTCTTTCTTTCACTCCAAATGACTCTAGAGTACCTGATTAGCTCAAAAATAATCATAAAATACATAATTTACAAGAAAACTCGCAAAGAAAGCATAATACTAGATATAAAATTAGGTGTTTTACAACACCTATCAGTTGCCTTAAGAACCAAATCTCCTTCATGAATTTTTTTAGGCTTGGTTGTTCGTGCCTTGAGTATCTTCTCGCTGGTTTGGAATTCCTCGTGGATTCCACGTTGGTGGAGCTTTCAATTTTGCGGCACATGTGGACACTCGTGAAAAGGAGAGTATTTAGGATATTGATTGTGAAAATCGGTCGTTATCCTAGCAATGACCGTGTTAGTGAGATGATATGCTTAGATAGGTTCTCGTCTAACCATTTGGTGAAGTATTGCCGAGGTGAGACTAACCACTAATAGCGATTGGTGATAGCTAGGTTTTGAGCAGAACTGAGTCCTCGGACTAGGGTAGCATATTTGAAAGTTGGTAATACATATGCACCATGGGGAATAAGACTTGCCTAGGTGCGGAACCTTTTGACAAATTCATGTGTGTTCTCTTCAGGTTTCTGTGTGAGTTCCATCAAGGCTTCGACTCTTCCCAAATGCTTAAATGGTGGAGTGTCTTCCATTTCTTCTGAACTGGAGCTTTCCTCTGAGTCGGAGCTTTCCTCAATAGAGAGTTGTGCAATTGGTGATGCTGTAGTGACCTTTCCATCATGAATCCATGCTCGCCCAAGAATCATGTCATATCCTGGATCCTCCTTAATTATGAAGAATTGGTTTCACGTCTGTGTTGAACCATTTCTTATGTTGAGAATGATGTAACCGTAAGCATCTCTGAAGATTCCTTCATGGTCTCTGACTGAGATAGGAGCATGAGTTGCTTCTTGTCGAGTGATGCCAGCATCCCTGAGGGTTTTCAAAGGGATGATGTTAACAACAGTGCCAATGTCGACCAATGCTCGCTTGAATTCATTTCCTTTGAGATAAACCATGGTGAGAAGTCCCACCGTACATCTCCTTGTCTCACATGTGCGGTATAGAGAGTGTCTCATGGATTATTAGCCGTTTGCCTGACACGATATGGTTCAGTGCAGCAAACACATCATCTCTTTGGGCCTTTGATAAGTACAACAACTCGCAGACATGCTCAATTAAGGATTGAACTGCTTCCACTTAACAGTCGCTCGAGTGTGTTAATACTCGATTGGAAGAGGATTTCTGTGCACTCCTTGATCCCTCGCCTCTCCCGAGTCGGCCTTTTCTTTGAATATACGCTTCAAAATCTGTAATCACTTGTTGGATGACTGACATATCTATGAAAATGGCAGTAGCGTGCATTTTCCATTTGTTCCTCGGTTGGGTCCTTTTTGACAGGAGGTAGCTTGATTGCACCATCTTGAATCCAGACTTCCAACAGTTGATCACTTCTTCAATGGGGAAAGGGAAGTCGGCGCATCCCGGGTCGCGTCGTTGATATTGCGTGAGCGATTGTGCATTCCTGGCTTGACCATCTTTCCTTGGCGCCTTTGAGGGATTGGACGCTGGAGGAGCATTCTTACGTGGCTGTGTTTCAGCTTTTCTTTTGCTCCCTTCAGCAACATTCATGGAGGTTTCGACACTGTACTGCTTGTTGATTAGACGCCGGGCATTGTTGCTCCGTGTGTCTTTTGATTCCTCTACTTTGACAGTTTTCGTTCTTTCTAGCAAAGGCGAGAACTCCAGATTGCCGATCGCTACCGCTTTATGAAATTCTCGAGAAGGTCCAAACGAAGATTTTCTAGCAAAGCTCAGACCGGATCATCCCATTGATGCACAAATCTACCCGCTTGTTGTTCAAATGACATTTGGATCGTGACAATCCGGTAGCCCGGAGTCTAAACCTCTTTACGTAGTCGTTCGGATGTTCATTATTCTTTTGAGACATCCTTCCCAAGTCTGGAGAGAGTAACTTGCTCGGAGACAGAGAAGTATTTCCCGTAGAAAGCATTAACCATTTCTCCCCAACTGGCTATGCTCCCTGGTGCGATGTTGTTGTACCAAGTGTAGGCTCGGCCTGTCAGAGACTTCGAGAACTCCTTCAATCACACAACATGGTTATGTTCATGCTCTCCCAATGCTTCAAGGAATCGAGAGACGTGTTCTCGAGCATTCCCCGTCCAGATTATGGGAGTGAACATTGGAGAAGTGTAGCCCTTTGGAAGAGGGATTCTTTGTGTAGCAATGGATATGGAGGCTGATGACGATGTCCGATGGTGCATGGCCCTTTCCTCGCTCTCCATAAACGTTCCAGCTCTTCACGAGTGATGAAAGTAGCGGTGTTCGGGTTACGCGGCTCTGCGGGTTTCATCATCGTCAGGGACTGGAATAACTTCGGGATTCGTAGTTGGAGATATTTCCTTGACTTTTCCCTTCTCCTGAGTTTTGTCTGACATCTTGTCAGTGAGAGTTTTGAGGTAGTTTGGTAGGCATGGAAAGGGGTTTATGTTTTAGCCTACAGTGATAACCGCAAGTGCACGACGTCTATCGGAGACGTGGAAAGTAAGGGTCGAACCACAGAGACTTGTGGTGCTCTGATTGATCTAAAGGCTTACTACTTACTGATTTCAGGTGACGGTAACACAATTATGGTTTATCGAAGCGATCGAGTTGTGGTTGAAGTGACTCTAAACTAAGGTATAAGATAGTGACAAGTGGGGATACTAGGGTTTTCAAATCCACCACTAACTCCTATTATGAGTTCAACTCAGTTGAGATTTCTTGTCCCAGGATCGATAAGGGCAGGGTGTCAATTCCACCACCTATCTAAGGGGTTTCTCCATGTAAAGCTTCAAATAACAGCTAAAGTACTAACCCAGAGTATTAGTTGTCTATTTAAGCATAACTAATCAAGAGAATTAGCAATTGTATCTAAGGTATGAGCTGCAGTACTCTCAATGCAGTTGTAACCTAACTACAATGGATACAAGGCATCCATTGTGAGAGAAAAACACTGGGTACTCTAATTGAAGATATGTTTATAGTTTAAGCATGTAAGAACACTTAAGTAAAGTTGAATTCATAACAGCCAATTAGGGTTTCAGTGAAACCCTAGCAAACTAAATTAGAACATCAATTTAATAAATAACACAAATTAAACCTAAATTAAACCTAAATTGGTGCTCTGGCTAGCCCAGGCATAAAGTTCTAACATCCACGCACTCCTCCTATTTATACATGCAAGAAATTCCAAACCCTAAATTCTTTAAAAATAGAAATTAAACAAAAATCTCTCACCCATACTCTCTCGCATCGCTGTCTCTTCTACCCATGTGGCTATTGATTGATGTTTGATGAAACCCTAACTCTAGTTTTCTCTAAGTTAGCTTCTAGGGTTGGAGAAGCTAAGAGAGAGAAAACAAAAGCTAGAGAGGTGGTGCGGCTGTTGCAGGGATGTCAGGGTATGGAGGTGGTGGTGATGGCGACATGAGATGGAGGTGGTCTGGTGAAGGTGGCTCTGTTAGGGAGAGGGAGGAGGTGAAGAAGAGCAGAGCTCTGCTCTGTCGGGTGAGAGGAGAAGAGAAGAAAGAGAAGATGGAAGAGAAATTAGGTTTTGCTCGACTGGGTATAGGTGTAGGGTGATTCAGTGTTGAGCGGGTGCATCGAAGATTGATAGAGAGGCATCAGCGAGCGTTGGATGTAGCTAAGGGAGATCTGGACGGCCGAGGGAGACTTGGAGTGATCTGGTGTTGCACGGGAGCAGCGAACTTCGATGCGAGTGGAGGCAGCGACCGTTGGATGTAGAAGATAGAAATATCGACGGCTTGGAGTGGACGGGCTCGGATCCGGGTTGCGGGTCGGGTCTAGCTCAAGCCCATGTCTTGTGGATGAGTTGCTACTTGTTGGGTTGCAACTGTTTCGCGCGTGGGCTTTGGCTTTCTGCTCCATGGATGCTCGACTCCAATTCTTCGCTCTTTTGGCTCCTCAGATTCTCCGAGCTTTATTTATTACCTAAAAACATAAAATTAATTAATACAAATATTTATTCTTGAAAACAAAGAAAACACAATAAGGGGATAATATCCGATTTCTAAGCGCAAAAGATGAGTAAAATGCCAATAAAAGGGTGTATAAATATGCACTATTTGGCACTCATCAAATACCCCCAAACCTGAATTTTACTTGTCCTCAAGTGAAACAGAAATTAAGAAATCCTAACTATACCCCCGTCAGCAGTCTCTCGAATGCATTTAGCGTATGCACTAAGCCTTTAAACCCCTAGGTGTCCCTAGTGGACGAGTTGTAGTCTCGTGAGGGTTTACAAGAGGTGTACCCACAAAACCTTCTCCAACTTCGAGTGTAAAAGAGTCTCAAGCCTCCAAGAAGCTATGAGGACATAGAGTTTCACGTGCTAGTAACATGAAGTTAGAACTACCAAAGAATGCATTCTCATCCTTAAGTGCTGAGCGAGAAGTAACCATACCATATGAAAGAATTCGGATTCGATTGTGATCATAAGTCTCAACTTCTACCTCACCATTAGGGTTTTATGATAATTGCACTCAAAAAGATCGCTTTTTTAGTCTCTCATGTGTGCAGCAGGAATAAAGAGAGAAATCCCGCACACGTTGTAGGTAAGAAGGATAACCTTCCTAAATAATTCTCGGAGACTCCACGTAAGTGTGGACAAAAAGAATCTTTTTCCGATGATCTCTAAGAAAGGAAATCAACCATTAGCAAGGGGTGGAGTACTCACTCACTTCTCACCCGATCGGCAATTAATATCACTCTCTCATAAGAACCATAGAAACGTCTTCAATCTTCGGTCTTCAATTGTTGATGACGAACTTCTAAACTTCACAAAACTTGACAATTTTTAACTTTTCTACTCAATTTCCTTGTTGTTTGGATTTTTCTTCTTAAATTCTTCTTTACCATGGTGGTAACTAAGAAAATAAACTACAATATTTTTTTATTTTTTTTTGATGTGTTTACAATAAGTGAAAATAAAAATACAAATAATGAAACAACTAACTCCATGGACAAAGGACTTTATCACTCATTTTTTCCACAACTTGTATTGTCTTGATTTTATAAATTTTATTAATTCTCATCCTACTTTCTTTGTTGTATGTAAACCTTGGACTATATCAACTTTTCTTCCAATATTCTGATGACGCTCCACTTGCTGACGATGATGTGTTTCTATGGGTCTGTTGATTGAGAGAGAGAGTGATGCTAACTGCAAATCGATATTTAGAAGGAGTTTTCATCTTTAGACGTCACCCTCATGATTGACAAAACTAGCACTCAAGAGATCAAAAGTAGTGCTGAAATTGGTGCGAAGTTGGGTAGCTCACCATTCCTACCCGAAATTGACGTACGGTGACACACACTCTAACAGATTTTCTAGAAAGTTGCAAAAAATTGAAGGTTGGTGCCTCACTTGATGTAAAATGGGTAGTCTCCACTACGGGTGATCACAATTCTACTACCGAATATCTAAACATCACCTAATTCGCCCTCCGGTATGGTTAAATCCAACTTTAACGCTCTAATCAACTAAGAAACCCGATTGTGTTCTCCTACTTCTAACTTCGTTATTTCTGGTCGATTCTCTATGTAAACATAGCTAGAAGCATGCTAGTGACTCTAAAATCTCTAAAAGTTGGAGGTTTTTACAAAAAAAGAGTTTTTTTTTTTTTTTTTTTTTTTTTTTTTTTGAAAATAAAAGATTAAAAAGACTAAAAACTCTATATGCAAATGCACCCCAAACCTAAATCAAACATTGTCCTCAATGTGTCAACGAGATAGGAAAATTTAAACAGTCACATACCAAGAGAACTATGTTGAGTAGAGAAAAGGGAAGACATTACCGGATGTTTCCATGGGAGCAAGGTTAGAGCTTCACTAGTCAAGGCTAGAATCCAACATTCACAGTGGAGATCATATCGGATTAGCACAAAATATGTACAAGAAGACTCAACCGATTCAAGAAAAGAAAGTTTTAACAAGTCCTACTGGATTATATACAATGAAAATTCACCATACACTAACAATCTAAAGAGTTGAGGGTCAACCCAAAAGACGGTGTGTAGAAAAACACATGCCTTACACAAATATAATATGAGAATGCAAGTAAGACTGCAAATGGGAATGATTTTCCCCCAAACCTAAACTTGTCAACAGGTGTGTTTGTGAGTACAAAATCTTGCAATTTTAAAGGTACATCATGCAAAAGGTCTAACTCAAAATGAGTTTTGCTAATAACAACAGTGTATACACATTCCAACCGTGGCTCCTTAAGAGTGTTATACTTTGATGCAAAATAGTCCAAGAGGACTTGTGAAGCACAAAGCTCTAGGCCTAAGTTAGGCATTTTCAGAAAAGTTGGTTTTGCAATTTTGTGACAAACTACACCTAGGTTTGGTGGAGGAGTTTCAATTTGTGACTTAGAGAGAGATTAGGTACATCTAAGTTGTTTTCATGTATAAAATCGTTTGCACCATCACACACTTTCCTAGAGTCAGAAGAGGGTAAATCATGTTCACCTGCATAGAACAATTCATCAATCTCCTGGTCATACTCATCATCATTCTCATGTATAACATAACCAGAGAGATATTATGTCGTAACCTAGGCATGGAATCGTGCACATGCATTGAATCATCCGTGTCAACAGACAATTCAAATATTCCTAGGTCACAAACAAAAGTGGTATAACATGCTCATTTTCACAAAACACTTTCACAGGCCCCAAATCATCATCACATGTATGAATATTAGAAGAAGAAGCATCATTCACAGGGTTCACAGAAGAGATGCCTAACGTCTCTGAACCAAAAGATTCTACTACATTTTCAAAATACACTTGCTCTTCATATTCATCATCATCATCATCACAAAAATTCATTTCCCTATTCAAAATTGTAGCATTTCTAGTGTACTCAATTACCTCTAGATTAGGTTCATATTCAGTGTTAGTTACATGAGTAGGAAGAGAAACACTATTTTCAAAATTTTCTTTATTAGGGACAACAAACATCTTATCAGAGATTCCTTCCATTCTTCATTTTCTAAATGAATCAGGTTCATCTTTAAGAACATGTAACACTGTTCAATGGAAGGAGGGTCTTCACTAGTGGGTATGCATGCTTCATATGAATGATCATTACATGGTTGTGCACATGGTTCACTAGAGAAGGGAAATTCCGACATGTTGCTATATGGATGGTCGTGTATTGCATTCAGTTCAAGCCTAGCATTTTGCTCCATGAGCGTTTCCATTACTGATTGCAAACACGGAGTTGGGTGAGTATAACATTGTTCAACTTCCCATGGTGATGGATGATGCATGTGTGCATGGTTATCATGGCTCTCCCTAGACTGCCTAAACTCATGTAAGATGTAGCAGTTCTCAACAGGTGGTGGTCTAAGCTACCACATAAGGTACAAGTATACATTGCATAGTGCCTAGGGGATTAGATTCGACGTATTGCTCATGTAATTGCCTTTCTAAAGCGTATACTTGAGCTTCTAATTGATCTAAAAGTGATGACCGAGTATGAGAAAAGTGTTCATTTTCAACCTTGTTGTGGATGATGCATGTGCTCATAATGATTAGGTATGTGAGGTCGTGGCCCCGAGAAGGCGCATAAAATTCCCTAAAATCACTATGGTATGTGGGGAGTTCATATTGTGAAGCATGCCCGTAAGCAAGCTCTCTGATGGATTTGTTTGTATCCCCAGTTGTAGACCAAAATCCTGACATGATTTAGCAACTCAAATTGAACTCAAAACCCAATTTAGTGGGCTCAGTTTGGTTTATTGGGTTTCATTTGGTTTATTGGGTTTCATTTGGTTTATGGGGATTAGTTGTTTGGTTTTGTGGGCTTTTTGTTTGTAAGTGGGCTATGTTTGGTTGCAACCCAGGTATGTAACAGTTTAGTAGTTGTGTGCAAAGCCCAGGTTGCTGTGGGCTCAATTTGGTTTTAGCCCAGGTTATGTGAATCTGATGTTTGTGCAGAGCCCAGCAGTGTGGCTTAGGTGGGCTGAAGGTTGTTTGCACTTTGGATGTGTAAAGCCCAGATGATGTGGGCTCAGTTTTGTGTAGACAGCCCAACAGCTCAGCTGATCAGCTGAAGGTTGGCAAACTGCTAAGCCAGTGGTTGTGAACTCAGTGTGTGCACTGGCTAGGCTAGCCTCTGGTTGTGTTGCACAGAGCAATGCAAACAAGCAAAAACCACAAGGATGAACACCAATACAAAACTGAAATACGCAGAAGTGCTGGTAAATGCTGGCAGTTGCTGTTGAAGAGTTCTTAGCACACCACAGTTTAAATGGGCAGAGTAACACAACTTGTGCACAACACAGGTTGGTAGGTTACTCAGCACAGCTCAGATGGAGCAAGGAAAACACCACTTGGGTGAGGTGCACTGAGCAACTAATGCACAGATTCTCAAAAATGACACAAAGACAAAGTCGTGAGCAAGTATACAGTTCAAGCAAGGTCGGGTTATGCTCGGTGGTTATGCTCAGAGGTGTTGGAGTCAATCGGGGTAGTTGATATCAACCAGCCTGATTGATGCAAAGAGATTTGGTATCCCTCGTAGCTCAAGCTCAACAACTGTGGGCCGGAGCTTGGCTCGGGTCGATGGCAACTATGGTCACGTAACATACAAGCACATAATTCGATTTCAAAATTGCTCAAGTGTCACGTATAGTTCAGGTTGTTTCACAGGATATGCTCACAAACTCAGGTCTCAGATTGCACAAATTTCAGATATGGCAGTGAACAAAGCTTAGCAAGTAACAGTTTTCAGTTCTTGCACAGATTAAAGATTGGCATGTGCCAAGGCTAGTACTCAACACGATTATCAACAACACACAAGTACAAGCCACCCAAGGCAAGCGACCACGGGGTCATGCACGACTACGTATGTTGCAATTAGAGAGAGAGCACATGCGTAAACCCAAGAAAAGTAACCACAGATGCACAAATGTATGCATACAATTGCACAAAGAAGATGGCTCAACAAGTTCAACAATTTTTGTAGTTTTTCACAAAGACTGTTTGGCAAGAGTATAAGATAAGCAAGAACTGAATGTGTGCACAGATTACAGGGCAGCTTATAAGACAGGACTTATGCACAACACAACACTGGTCAGATGATTTATGCTTAGGTTGCACACAAGATCAAGATATGCAAAGGCTCAGAGAAGATGGAGTCTAAGGGTTACAGAGCATACAAGGTGCAGGGAGCTAATTTGTTATGCAAGGGCTAGAGATTGGCTTGTGACAAAGCCAGCATTCAGCACAGCACAAGTTAAATCATTCAAGGTTGTCACAGGTAAGTTCAGGGTTGACAACACAAGTGGTTGTACCAACAGCTGCACATATTTTTAACCCTCTTTTCAATCAGATTAGAGCATGCACAGGGTAAGCTCAGATTACACTCAAGCACAACTCAGACTAACAGTTTCAGGGGTTGGAACTCGTGATTATGCTTAGAGTATGCAAGGTTCACTGGTCGGGCAGATGCAACAGCTGAAACAAAGCATAGCACCGTTGGAAAACACCTAGGTTTGCACAAAAAGTGCAGCTTGATGCTTGCAGGGGCAGTTGACAGGTTTCAATAGGCTTGCAGGTTTAATATGCACAGGTTCAGTGCAACCTTCCCAGCTGATGTCACTATGGCTAAAGGCTGAATTGGTTAGCTAGGTTGCAGCTGAGGCTCAACAGCTGCAGGGGCTGGAGCTCAGCTCAGAGCGATGAAGGCCAAGGATTCACAGCACACTTACACAAATATCACAGCACAGGATGGCTGATGCACAGATCGTGTCACTCTCAGTTCAGAGTATGCACAAAGGTTACGTGCGAGCTCGATACTTGTGCACAAAAGTAACTCAGGGTTTGCATACATGGCACAGGGCAATACACAGCGTGTTCAATTACTAACCTCAAGTCCTGCGCGCTTTCTTGGGTTGGCTCATCCTTCCCACAAATACCACCAATTGGTTCTCGCTCCTTTGTTTTTCCTCCTTGGTTTTGCTTTAGCTCAAGATGTACCACTGACTCAACAGACCAAACTTAGTTCTCAATATTGCACAAATTAAGCAACAGAGCTATAATGCTACAATTGCAGAGCTCAGGGCTATGCTCAAAGTAAGAATCAAGCTACATGACACAAGACTTGCGGCAAGATGAAAGCGCCACTGTACTTGGTTATCCGTTCAGTATGCACTAATTCTGAGGGATGAGATACTTATCCAAGGATGCAAAGAACAAAATTACATCCGAAAGTTATGCTACTAGTTATGATGACTACAAGTACACTAGAAGTTACACTAAGCTAACCAAGAACAAAAGGAAAATTACGTATGTATGATGCAAATACGATGGAATGACAAAGTTAGGTTATACTACAATGCAGATCATGTATTGAAACTAAAAATCAAAGGTGAACTTAACTAAGCTACAACTCCGCATGGCTAGATATGCAGGATATTAAACTAAGTTATACTAGAATTCCTTAAGTTACGTATGCGCTTTAAAAATTAACTAAGTTATACTAATCAAAGATTGAAATAACAATGTAAACCGGATATGTACAGTGGTGCACCGCAAAGGCAAAGGCGCAATCAACAAGGCACACGCCAAGTCCCCGACAACGGCGCCAAAAACTTGGTAGGCCTGGAAAGGGGTTTATGTTTTAGCCTACAGTGATAACCGCAAGTGCACGACGTCTATCGGAGACGTGGCAAGTACGGGTCGAACCACAGAGACTTGTGGTGCTCTGATTGATCTAAAGGCTTACTACTTACTGATTTCAGGTGACGATAACACAATTATGGTTTGTCGAAGCGACTGAGTTGTGGTTGAAGTGACTCTAAACTAAGGTATAAGATAGTGACAGTGGGGATACTAGGGTTTTCAAATCCACCACTAACTCCTATTATGAGTTCAACTCGGTTGAGCTTTCTTGTCCCGTGATCGATAAGGGCGGGTGTCAATTCCACCACCTATCTAAGGGGTTTCTCCATGTAAAGCTTCAAATAACAGCTAAAGTACTAACCCAGAGTATTAGTTGTCTATTTAAGCACAACTAATCAAGGGAATTAGCAATTGTATCTAAGGTATGAGCTGCAGTACTCTCAATGCAACAGAATTTCAACTACAATGGATACAAGGCATCCATTGTGAGAGAAAAACACTTGGGTACTCTAATTGAAGATATGTTTATAGTTTAAGCATGCAAGAACACTTAAGTAAAGTTGAATTCATAATAGTGAATTAGGGTTTCAGTGAAACCCTAGCAAACTAAATTAGAACATCAATTTAACAAATAACACAAATTAAACCTAAATTGGTGCTCTGGCTAGCCCAGGCATAAAGTTCTAACATCCACAGACTCCTCCTATTTATACATGCAAGAAATTCCAAAACCCTAATTCTTTAAAAATAGAAATTAAACAAAAATCTCTCACCCATACTCTCTGCATCAGTCGTCTCTTCTACCCATGCGGCTATTGATTGATGTTTGATGAAACCCTAACTCTAGTTTTCTCTAAGTTAGCTTCTAGGGTTGGAGAATCTAAGAGAGAGAAAACAAAAGCTAGAGAGGTGATGCGGCTGTTGCAGGGATGTCAGGGTATGGAGGTGGTGGTGATGGCGACATGAGATGGAGGTGGTCTGGTGAAGGTGGCTCTGTTAGGGAGAGGAGGAGGTGAAGAAGAGCGGCTCGCTTCCGTCTGGGTGAGAGGAGAAGAGAAGAAAGACAAGATGGAAGAGAAATTAGGTTTTGCTCGACTGGGTATAAGTGTAGGGTGATTCAGTGTTGAGCGGGTGCATCGAAGATTGATGGAGAGGCATCAGCGAGCGTTGGATGTAGCTAAGGGAGATCTGGACGGCCGAGGGAGACTTGGAATGATCTGGTGTTGCACGGGAGCAGCGAACTTCGATGCGAGTGGAGGCAGCGACCGTTGGATGTAGAAGATAGAAATCTAGACGGCTTGGAGTGGACGGCTCGATCCGGTCGCGGCCGGTCTAGCTCAAGCCCATGTCTTGTGGATGAGTTGCTACTTGTTGGGTTGCAACCGCTTTGCGCGCGGCATCGGCTTTTCAGCTCCATGGATGCTCGACTCCAATTCTTCGCTCTTTGGCTCTCGATTCTCCGAGCTTTATTTATTACCTAAAAACACAAAATTAATTAATACAAATATTTATTCTTGAAAACAAAGAAAACACGTAACTGGGATAACATCTGATTTCTAAGCGCAAAAGATGAGTAAAATGCCAATAAAAGGGTGTATAAATATGCACTATTTGGCACTCATCATAGTTACATATCTCATTCTGAGTGGTTTCCATGTCAGTATGATTTTTGACAAGAACTTCCTGGACCTTCATGAGATCAAGAATGGTAG
Source organism: Papaver armeniacum (assembly GCA_023531295.1). NCBI lineage: Eukaryota > Viridiplantae > Streptophyta > Magnoliopsida > Ranunculales > Papaveraceae > Papaver > Papaver armeniacum. The sequence goes on along the minus strand of JAJJWW010008126.1, from coordinate 65,526 downwards.
GCGGGTTTTCCCGATTTCTTCTGATGCCTCGTCAAGAGAGGATTGTTTTCAATGTTGGTTTGCGGAGGAGTGGTATCACCAGCATCGATGTTGGAAGCAGGAGTAGTTTCTGGAGTACCACAATTGTTGCTAGTGTTATCATTGTTTGTGTTGGGATTGGTAACTGAACCTGACCTAAGATCAACCATTTAGTGAAGATGAGAGATTGCAACCGAGAGATTAATCTCCCACCGTGGTCGCCAATCTGTGGATGGGGAAAATCGGTTCACTGGTTTTTTAGGAAAGTGAAGAGTCGAGCATGTTGTCGAGACTCCCTCGAACCGAGCAAACCGCTCAACCTCACGCATGCACCGCCGCAAAGGGGGTGCTTAGATTCGAGAGATCAATCAGAGGACTCCGGCCTAAACCAAGACAATGGCCGTTCCCGAGTCAATTCGGCCGCAAAGAGGGAGATGGGTTGATCTCGTAGGAGGGAAGATGAGAATTGTGTGTGATCGTGATGATCAAGGATTGTGGGTGTGTTGAAGGTTTCTGCAATAATTGGTGAACTGTTGAGTTCGAATAAGTTCTGATGGATTGATGAATTCTTGAGAGTAGTTACTCGAGAAATTCTGTGTAGACCAAAGACGCTGTCCTCAATCATGGATTCAGAGACTTATTTATACTGTCAGAGTTGTGAACACCTTGATCCCTGTAAGTGTGACGGTTTCATGAGTGGAAGAGTGGGCCGGTGGAAGATCGTGGTAAAGTCAGTTCCTTGTCGTGTGGAGACTTGACTGATCGTGCACCCACTACTTTGCTAACTCCTTCAAACATTGACACAACTTACACACATTTCCTCGTCGTGGATGAATCCACGTGCCGTAGGCCGCCGACCAAAACCTAGTTGTTATCCCCCAATTTGACGTGATTGATGTCTCATGAATCATGGAGTCTCGATGAATGACGTGTATTTAGTTTTTCGCTTGTTGAATGATTAGGCAATGAGACTAGGTTTTGCTGAATCGAGCATGTTTGGAAAATGCCGCTGATTCATGAATGTTAACGTTGGCAACTATTGTAAATTTGACGAGTTGTTGAATATTGATGAGTTACCGAATATTTGTGGATTATTCGAGCAACCGAGCAAGTATTGCTTGATTCGACGAAATACCGATAAGTTACCAATATTGATGGTTGGGTCAATATTCGAGCAACTGAGCAAGTATTGCTCAATTCGACGAATCACTGAATATTTGAGAATTTGTCGTTCAATTGAGCAAGTATTGCTCAATTCGACAAATATGAATAATTTGACGTGCAATTAAGCAAGTATTGCTCAATTCGACAAAATACTGATAAATTACTAAATATTGATAGCTGGACCAATATTTGAGAAACTGAGTAAATGTCGCTCAATTCGACGAAATATTTATTGGTAACGTAACCCAATAAAGTATTAAAATATTGGTAGTGTACCAAATATTGTATAATTGATCCCCGTGGATCAACATAAATTCATCTGGTGTTTAACTTGCTCAGAATGATGATTCCGTGAAGCGGTTCGAAACCCTATTTTTTTTGAGCAAATGTTCAACAATTGATGAATTGCTGAAAATAGGTCATGAGTGATAGAGGGACCGACCACATGAGATGATGGACGTCCATGTGATGCCCAATCGCTCGAGTGACCGTGCACCAGGGTTCTCAGTTAGAGAGTTGGTGAAGGAGTGATGATTAAAGGCCGGTTTCATCATTTATTGAATTACTGCTGGGTTCAACATTAGGAAAAAACCTAAGTATGAAAGATGGGGGACCGACCAAGAGAGCATGGGACCGGCTCTTGGTGGTCACGGGACTAGATGTTGTCCGTTTGAGCAATCCCCAGGTTGGTTGGAGAAAGTTTGGGCCCAATATGAGCGATTGCGCAAATTAGGTCAAAAGTGTGAAAACGTGTGGGACCGGCTTTGTGCAAGCCCTGGGAATGACGCTGGTCGGTCATTAAGGCATGCACGTGGCCGTGGTATCCGTGTCTCCGTACTGAGAGTTTCAGTATTTTCTGATGTGCGTTCGAGCAACATTGTGAATTTTCAGAAGAGTTTCATCTTTACTGAAATTCTTGATTTTTGTTGGGATGAGCATGTATGCTCAATTGATCAATATTTTATAAATACTAAAATAATAATATTTTAACATTTAAAATTATCGTGAGAGGCTAGCCGGTCATGTGACCACGTTGGCTCTTGAATTTTCATGATTTGAGCAAAGTTTGAAAAATTATGAAGAAATCATGATTTTGCTCAAACCAAGGAGTTTCATGAATTCGAGGAAAATAATAATTATAAAAGACTAGAGATTGCAGGGCGTGGGACCGGCCACGGCTAGGGCATGGCCGGCCGGCCATGTTACCCGGTCCCGCACTCCTTTCCATATTTTATAATATTATTTTCATGAATCCGTGATGTTATGAAGAATCCATGAGTTTTGTTGAAACAGGGGAATTTCATGAGTTTAGGGAATAATAATTATAAAAAGCTAGGGATTGTGAGGTATGGGACCGGCCATGGCTTGGGCATGGCCGTCCGGCTATGTTGCCCGGTCCCACATACCTTTCCCTATTTTATAATATTATTTCATGAATCCATGAAGTTATGTAGAATCCATGAATTTTATTGAAACCAAGGAGTTTTGTGAAATTGGGGAATGATTATTATAATAGGCTAAGGATTGTAAGGTGTGGGACCGACCACGGCTAAGGCATGGCTGCGCCTTCCATGTTGCTCCTGGTCCCGCACACATTTCCTTATTTTATAATATTATTATTTTTCATGAATCCGTGAAGTTATGGAGAATTCATGAATTTTGTAAAAACAAGGAAAGTTGCTAAAATCAAGGAGTTTTTTCATGAGTTCATGAAATAACAAAATAAGGCAAAATAATGAGAGAAGCATGGGGACCGGCCCCTGGGCGCTCCTTATTATTTTATTAATATTTGTTGTTTTCTCTTGTTTTGGGTAGGATTCCTCATCTATTCATGTTTTTGGATGCTCGTTTGTGCATCCGGGTGCTCAGTCGTGCATCATTGCTGAGTACACTTACACCATTTTTCGTGGGGCTTACTCAGGGATGTTCAGATGCCCGGTTGTTGAGTATTTATTGCTAATCCATGAGATTCAGTGTAACATAATTCATGAAACGAGACAATAAAATAAGTAGTTATTTATTATCAATTCATTGGATGAGCTGTGGATTCGACCATGAACTCGGAATAATAAAATAGCCATTACCATTCCATGGGATCGTGAATTCGACCATAAAATCAGAGTAATAAAATTATCTATTACCATTTCATGAGATTAATAGTGAAATCGATCATGAAATCGAAGTAATGAGATAAATTGTTGTCGCCATTCCATGACAAGTCATAGATTCGATCATGGAATCAGAGCAACTGTTATTGCCATTCCATGGGATCAGGCCGTGGATTCGACCATGGAATCGGAGCAATTGTTATTGCCATTCCATGGGATCAAAGCCAGTTGATTCGACCATGGAATCGAGCAATTGTTATTGCCATTCCATGGGATCAGGCCGTGGATTCGACCATGTAATTGGAGCAATTGTTATTGCCATTCCATGGGATCGTGCCCGTGGATTCGACCATGGAATCGTGAGCAATTGTTATTTCCATTCCATGGGATCGGCCGTGGATTCGACCACGGAATGGAAAGTAATTATTATTACCATTCCATGGGATCGCATCGTGGATTCGACCATGGAATCGGAGCAATTGTTATTGCCATTCGATGGGATCAATCCAGGATTCGACCATGGAATCGAGCAATTGTTATTGCCATTCCATGGGATCAAGTAGTTGATTCGACCATGAAATCGGAGCAATTGTTATTGCCATTCCATGGGATCATGCCGTGGATTTGACCATGGAATCGTGAGCAATTGTTATTGCCATTCCATGGGATCAAAATAGTGGATTCGACCATGGTATATGAGCAATAATAAATTATTCGGGAATTCGGTGGTGAATGTCACGGCAGAATTAATCTATGTGCATAGTCGTGAGACGGCTAATCCTTAGGGTGCTCTCCGACACTACGGAGAGCACCCGAGTCTATACATGGTAGCTCTACATAGTTAGAATCAGTGAGTGTCACTGTCCTGAAGGCGCTGCTCTCAATCTGACGGAGAACTGCCCCCAATCGTTCTTCTATGTAGAAGGGGGTCGCTCTCATGTAGTCATGGAACATTGAGTATCACCGACGTCCCGAAGGCGTTAAGCCCTCTCAACAAACAATTATGTAGGAGGACCGCCCAATTCTATTATTCTACATAGAGGGCACAATGAAATGCCGTAGATCGAACGTCGCCTAGTGGAGGCTTTTCGAAAGACATATTTATCATGGCTTCGTAAATATGAATCGTCACATGCCTGAAGCCGTATCGAAACATGCGATATCATGATTTTACGGTTTTGACCTTTGTTGAAAATCCACCATCAACAAGCATATTACCATTTAAATGAGAAATTGGTAGTTCCGTGTTCTGCTGCCAGGGAATAAAAGTGTCAATATTTTTGATTTATTATGCATCTCAGGTGGAAACAATAAACGAAATTTACCACGACAAGGAATACAAATCCAAAAGATGGCATTTCTCCTCTTATGACTTCACTCTCTGTATTATCCAAAAGATATGATTGATTTGGATGGATTATCAATTGGTGATAATCAATTACAAGGATGAGAATGAACAAATGAACACCAGAATTTCGACTATGTTATACTTTCCGGTGGAAAATGGTGTCTGAAAACTGTGGTATATACAAAGTCACAATATTGGGCTGTCATTATTGTGCAAATAAAAACTTGATAGAATTCGGATATAATAACTTCATCTCCTGCTCTTCTTTCTTTTAATGGAATTTTTATAGACAAAAGAATTAAAATGGAGAGAGAAAGCACGATTAGGTGCCCTGTTTCCTGGTCTCCCGTTTTCCAACATTATATTATTGTTTAATTATTTACAAAATAAACCATTAACCGGAGTTATAGGTATAACCAATGAAAAATGAAGGAATGTGCACCAAGGAGGGTGCACATAGATGCACCCCCTTTGCAGATTTGACTCTTGATGAGTTTGCAAGTAGATCGTGGAAGACGTTTTCGAAGAAACCTAACCAGGTTATAGCTGGTATACCCGAGTACATGGATCAGAAAGCTAATTAACTAACCAGGTTATAGCTGGTATTGTAATATGAGTGTGGGGAGTTTGTAGTTATTTTGTTGGACAGGTAGTATAGTATTAGTAGAAGTAGTCGTAGTAGAGTAGTGGTAGTGCTGCTGCTAGTGCTAAAATCGTCAGGACTTGAAATGGAACTGTTGTTGAAACTTGATTGTGACTTCTCTAGCATAGTAATGGATGTGAGACCTTTTCTTTTGTTTATGATATCAATACCACTACTTGATGAAGATTGTGTATACCTGGTTACCAGCGTAAGGCTTAGTGCCCTGAAAATGGATATTGCATATTGCTGAAATCTGTGTAAATTGAAATGGATCCATGTTCTCTGAATTTGAGCCAAATTTACATAAGATGTGCTTGTATGGTGTTCAAGAAAAGAGAGATAGTCCCGAGAAAGTAGTGTTTAGGTCACAAGTTGGTCAAACTTTAGAATATGAGCCTTGTGTAGCATCATCAGTTCGGGTTCTAAGTATTTGCTGGAGATTGATAGATTAAAGACTCTCTATCTTGCATGTTAAAATGTTATATGCAGCAGAAGACTAGTAGAATTACAACACAACCCGGTATAAAAATCATCTGACAGCGTAGAGGGTTTGCTTGGTTTGCTTCTTTATGTCCATGTCCTTGAGAGTAGATCATGATTTCACCTTGCTTAACATCTGCGACCATCGGTGTCGTCACTCTATGTTTCGTACTCCATGCATCGGTTCCACTCCCCCCCTGAATCCTAATGAAATTGTATCAGGATCCTTGTATTCGTAAATGGCGGTTCTTAATATAGTGAAAGACTCCTTGCTTAATGTCCACATATGCTGTAGTTATAGCGTGTCCAAACCGAGTATTCTGTTTTGTAGAATCAGGGGAGAAAACCCCGATTGGAACTAGTGAGTAGTGACTGACAACAAAATGATGACTGAATTTCCTGCAAAATGTTTATTACTAAAATATTAGGGTCTTGGTCTCATGGTACCGTTTCTATCCTTCCAACTATGGCCTAGCTAAAGCACAATTTTAGCACTAGGATCACTTTTTTCCGTAAGAAAATACACTAATAGGACTATCAATTGAACAAAAAGTATTGTGAAGAACACCTTTCTTACGCTCGCGAAAAATCCAAGTTTTTCTACACACAAGTCTCGACTATTCCACACTGTTACATTCAACTCAAACCTACAATAAGTTCTATCGTTATCTCTAGATCTTGATGCATTTCAATGGCATTCTATTACCAACAACATCCCATCTTAGCATTTCAAAAGATTTCGTCTTAATCACTACTATGTTACTAGTACTATAAATTCAATCAGTCTTGCCGGTAACAATGTCATAACTCTTAATGGCACTGTTAACCTATTTACCTTTAGGATGCAACAACCACTCACTCACAGATTTTGATACACACGCCTACCTAATACTTTTCCTGGTCATAGCCCCTTTCCGTTCCGCCAAGTTTTGGCGGTCCAAAGAGACAGATAGTTGCAATGAAAATTCATGGGATCCTAATCCTAATCAAGTTGGGGCTAGTGCGTTATTTGGGAATATTATTCAGGATGGAAGAACAGCTAATGCTTGGGTAACTTATTGTGAGCACGGAAATCAGGTACCATCCGCGTGATCACAAACAATCTTAATATGAATTGAATACATGCATTAGAGTGTAAGTAAAATATAATAAGCCTAGGTAGGTGATGATTCATAGATTCCAAACCCATGGGGTCTGTCAAGATCTCGTCATCAACCCTTAAGTGATAGATCTGAGACATCAACACATAAATGAGACCATACAAGTGCTAAAAATAAAGGAGACGACGATTTACGTGGTTCAGCACTAAGGCCTACATCCACGGATCCGGAGATATGAACTATGAAGTAAACCATTACAAAAGTAAAGGGGGGCGATGATTTATGTAGTTTCTGGAGAGATTCTCCATAAACGCCTACTTACTTCTCACTATTCTCTCTCTATTCCTCGCTCTAATCTCCCGTTCGATCCTCTCCTCAGTGGAAGGGATATACATATATAGCTAATTTGAGTGGTCCCATTGTCAGAGAGCTGTTGAGATCTTATCTTCTTGTGCTCTGTGCCTGGTCCGCGGACCTCTCCGTTACTCCGCGGATTCTACAATGTCCAAGTTCATCACGCTGGTAAATGCGCGTCTTCTTCGTGGGTCATCCGACACGTGTCCTCTGAGCATCATTAAATGTTAGTGGTTGGGGCGATATAGTCCGTGTCAGGCGACGTCAGTCCTCTCTTGTCACGTCCGTGTCAGTCGGACTATCCCTAGCCGTTGATTGTGTTTCATTGTGTGACGGGGCAAGGTGACTCTTTGGTGTTCCGTGGGATTATCTGCCTTGGATGTCCCTTCATCTTTGACCGTCGGCCTTGACAGATGGCACGTCATCTAGACACCGTGGGTGCCCCTACGTGTCAATCCTCTTTACGACTTGGCCTCCACGTGGGTTCTGTTAGTACACGTGGCGATGGAGATAAATAAGTGTACTTACAATTTGCCCCTCTTCTTGTGACTGGGCGTCAGCTTTAGTGGGAAGAAGAATCGCGTGGTACGTTTTTATCTCCCTCCTCATAACTTCTCCTAAAAAGGTGCTACCTGCATTTATTGTGCACGTTTCCCCTACCCGGCCATAACTGCTCATTGGGTTGTGGACGGTTTTCCTTGTTCTTACTTAAAGGGGGAGAATGAGAGAATGTGAATTAAATTCACATTCTCTGTTTATTCTGTTCCTTCGTCTTCTTCACCTTCTTAACTTCTTCTGACACCATTGTTGTTTGCAGCTCGTTCGCTGCCTTTGTCGCCATCTTCGTTGCTGCTGTTGTCGCATCGCTTTCTGGGTCATTATTATCACCACTGCCACCTTTGTTGTTGCTGCTGCTTTACTCCTTGAGGTTCAGGTACGGTTTTTTATCCTGTTTAATCGACATGTTCAACCCTGTTGAGTTCTTGATTTTCTGATGATGTGCTGGTGATGAATATAATCTTATGCATGTCCTGGGGTTTGAGAGTTTTCATCGTTGAGTCGTGTGTTTTATTGACCATGTTTTGATCGTACTTTTTTTTTTGAGTCTGGGTACCAGTTTGAGAGCTTAAGTGACTGTAGATGAAATCTAGGGTTTTCCTCACGTTTGCGGCTGTTCTTGAGATTTTCTTGTTTTTCGATCTTCCTTGCCCCTGACTTGCACTTTTGTTTGTGTTTGTGCCCGTAGATATGTCTGATCGTTCGCGGGTTCCTTATCAAACTCCTCCATCAAGTCCTCGCAAATCTCCTCGGAGTGATCCCAGTATTAGGGGAGGAGCTTCGCCTACGCGTACTCAGGGTAATCCTCGGGATGGTCGAACATCTTCGTCCTCTGGACAGAGGCCTTTACTCAAAAGGGGTGATCCGCCGCGGGGGTCTAGATATGCCGTGAATCTCCCTAGAAGTGGGTCTCCCCAGAGGCAACAGAATCCGCGCAATGATCCTCTAGATGTGCAGCCTCTCCGTACGCAACCTCCACCGCGGACTAATCCACTTGTGCCTAGTTTAAGTAAGTCGACTAGGACTCTATCTTCGAAGAGAAAGGCTGTGGAGATAGAATCTTCGGGAGATGTGGTTCCTTCTAGGAAGAAGGTAGCGGGTTCTGCAGAAGATATTACGGGAGATGCTTTCGAGGATGACTCTGCGGTTACTTTTCGTCCTTTGCCTTTGGGTAATAAAAAGTTTACTTTCAGACACATTGATCTTGATGTCTTCAAATTGAAGCACGGTCTTCAGCACTTCCAAGTGCGTTTTATGTCAACCGATAAAGATATAACTTATGAGATGGTTACCAATTATCGGTATGATGCTTTTCTATTTGTCGACAACCGTGGGTGCTTTCGAGGCTGGTTTGATGTTGCCTTTGTATAGAGCCTCTGGATGATTTTTACTACCGGGTCTTGTCTAGCCGCTGACGCTAAGAAGAGTCATAACCGCGGAGTGCAACAATTGACCGGAACTACCTTCGCCACCTCCGAGAATGCTATCTTCGTAGGAAGGGGGAAACGATGATGACCTGCTATGTTCCTAAGTTAGAAAAGGAGAAAGGGTTGTATACTCCTCGAGAATTTCAACAAATCCTTTGGGGATTATGTTAACAGAATACTCGTAAGCCGTGGTCCTGTGAGTCTCATGGAATATTGCTCTGTTAAAGGGGAAGTTCGCCTTTTGAGCGAAGTGAGTGATTCCAAGATGGCGAGGGTCCCTGGTACTGAAGGTCTTCCTATTCCCGCTGATGAGAGGATTAAGCGTGATCATGATTATGAGTGGTCTGCCACTGTACTTGAAATCGTTGGTCCGTGGGCCTATGGTTGGGTCCCCGGTCCCCATGGTTGGCAACCTACTGTTGACCCTTGTCGCGATGCTTCTCCCGCCGTTATGCCCATTACGCCCTTGCGAGATGAGTTTTGCGGTATGGACTTTGCTTATAATCGTGATGTTGATGACGCAGAAGATGAAGATGTCTCTGATGCTAACCTTCTTCCGCAGAATACTAATGTCGTTAAGGTGTGTTGTTTGTTTTCTACGCATATATGCCCCTTCGTTTTCTGAAATAATGTTGATTATGCCAAGGAAAGGAGATTCCAATGGCTCTTTTATCATTATGTGCCGTAGGTGCGTAGAAATAAGAAGATCAATCCGAAGCAATCGTCGAATTCTCCCACTGAGGGTTCTACACACTTCGAAGATGTGAATAGTCCGGTGAATGGTGATGAGGATGTTTCCGATGGGGAAGAGCGGATTGAGACTTCTCTGCCCGCTCAAGAAGTAGGTGATGTTGTCGGTAGGAGCGCCGGGGGAGGTGATGGTGAACAGGCCACTGGTGGTTGTGGTGATGGTCAGGCTACTGGTGGAGGTGATGATGATCGTGCCCCCGGCGATGGTGGTGATGATCAAGTTGCTAGTGGTGGTTGTGGTGATCCGGTCACTGGTGGTGGTGGTGGTGATCCGGCCACTGGTGGAGGTGATGGTGATCAGGCCATTGGTGGTGGCGACGATCAGGCTACTGGTGGAGGTGATGGTGATCAGGCCATTGGTGGAGATGATGGTGATCAGGCCATTGGTGGAGATGATGGTGATCAGGCCATTGGTGGTGGCGATGGTCAGGCCGCTGGTGGTGGCGGTGACAATCAGGCTGGGGAGGCTACTAAGTCAAGTGGGCTTGTTGCGGACAAGGGTAAGGGAATTGTTCTTGGTGGTGGTGACAAGGAAAGGGATGCTTATTGCGAGTTTTCCTTTGGTAGAGTCTTATCCGGGGAACAATCGTTTGATATGGCCACAGTTATGGGGCTTGTTTCGGACTTCAACCTGCTTCCAGCCGGTGATAACTGGAGTGTTCTTAAGGATAGCTACGGAGATGATCCCACACGCGGATCGGATGCTGGGGTTTTGGCGGTGCATACCGAGAGTTGTGTTGGCACTTCCTCCGCTGCAGCAGTGGGGCTTTAATGTTAAAGTACACCGGCGCTCCGCTAGTTGGGAAGCCCTCGGACTCTTCCTTAGATGATTTCTCACGCTCCTTGGTCGCTGAAGGCGATGATGCTGTTTTGGCGTGGCTGCGACGGAAAAACTTGCTTGTCGTGCCTCATCCTGCCCCTGTGGTCGAAGGGGAAAAAGTTCGGATTCTTTTACTCGCAAGCATATGGAGCTAACTCCTGAGGAGGAGGTAGATCGAGGGTGGGGTAAGAATCTTGTTGCCAGCGGAACTGAATTTGTGGTGGATCCTCCCCCTACGATTGCGGGCATGATGGCCATTGCTGATGGATACCAGTACAGTTATCCCCAAAGAGCCGATTATTGGAGGTTTGTCCTGCTCTTTCTACCCCCGATTTTGCTTGCGTGTTTGGGACTAATTTCCCCTTTTTGATTGTCGATGATGAGGAGTGAGTATTGTAATCACCATCTTTACCGGTTCTTTAAGGCTAAGTCTCTCAAGCTAGAGGGGAAGCTTCGTCATTGTGAAGAAACGCTTACGAGTGTTGAAGCTGCGGTTTCTGCTAAAGATGAAGAGATAGCAGAGTTGAAGGGTCTGCTTAAGCGTAAGGAGCAGCAGGATGCGGAATATGCAAAGCTGCGTTCTGAGTTGGCTTCGGTCAAGGCCAAATTAGCGGTTGCTGAGAAGAACTCTTCGTCTATTTCAGTGTCCAAGTCTCTTCTCCTTTGATAGTTGCGTGTTCTTTATATGTCCTGAGTTATTTCTTCTTCCCCTCCCGCTTGTATTGTCTTTAGTGGGCGGAGTCCCCGAGTTGTTGTGGCTTCTGGATAAGAGAATTCGCCAAAAGGTCGCATTCTTTGAGTTAGTTGAAAACTTAAGAGCGAATCGGTGAAATGGAATGCCCGCGCGGATGCTCATAACGCTATGGCCAAGAATGGCGTAAGAAAAGCTTTGCTTGGTAGATCTGCAAAATCAAAACAACCATGACCGTCATTTGTTCAACGGGGCTTTTTCTATGGACGCGGGATAATCTTGAGAAGTCCCGCGGTCAAGTTTCCTCTTTGGAAACTAAGCTTAAGGCTATGGAAGACGAGCTGCGGCAGGCGCGCTTCTCACCCCCTCGGATGTGCGGGCTTATGCGCAGCGTCTTGCTAAGGAAAGGGACGATGCTAGGGCAGAATCGGTGCTCTTAGTAGTGCCTTATCTCGCGTCTCGAGCTGATGTGGCCCGTCAAAGTTGAGTGTGAGAGAAACTTAGAGGTGACTATGTATCGTCTTAACAAGGGGTTGGAATCGAAAATGATGAGGTCAATCCAGACGCCATTTGGATTCGATGCCGACGACCTAAGCGCGAGTCGAAGATGCTCATAATCTTCTACAGGTAGATTATGATAGGTTATCCAATGAATATGATTATGCCGCAGAAGCAAGGGATTCCGCGGTTGAACATTGTGAAGGTATACGTTTTTGTCATCGAGTGTGCTTCGTATTGTATTTGTCATAACTCACTGTCCTCTTCTGGTATTCGCAGAGCTCCAGGGACAGCTTCAAGCTGCGGGATGGCAAGTTTGCCGAAGCTCGTGCTAAGGTGATTCAACCGAGGGCCAGTCAATTACCATCGTGGTCCGGTTTCGTCTCGGGAGGAAGCGCTCAAGGAAGCCAATCAAAAGGTGGACCGTCTTTCCGCTTCTCTAAATAAAGTCGAGATGAGGAGTGTAGCCATAGGCTTCGTGGCTCGCAAAGGCCAAGCGGGAGATTAACCGTACTCTTGGCGAGATTGAGTCGGATCTCAAGAAAACCCATGGGGGCGACCAAGAGCTATACTCGCCGTCCCGTGCTCGCGCTCCTTCCTGCCTCCGGCCCTCTTCAAAGCAAGCGGTGTTCCTTCGTCCTCGAAGGAGAAACCCGCGGATGAAGTTCCTTCTCATTAGATTTTACCTTAGTATGCTAGGGGTTGATCTCGCTTGCTTAGCCTTTTCAAGTGTTTTTGCCGCTTTTCTTGCTAGGTATGTAATCAACTCAAGCGTATCGATCAACTTTTAGCGTTTAAATATGAATATGTATTTGTTGGATTCGTCGCTATCAAGTTAACATAATGAGTAGTTCCGTAGTATTTGTGACCTAAGGGCGTCGATTTTGATGTTTGAGAGAGTGCATTGTTCGTGTGATTCTGTAGGTTGATATCCTTGGAATCGTCTTTGATAAAGTGTATTGTTTGTGCGATTCCGTAGGTTGATATCCTCGGAATCGTCTTGTGACCTTGCACCCCGTCCAGCTAATTCCTTGGCCGAGGATTCCTCGGACGGTGGGGTCCGGCCAACGATCATGGATATATTTCCTTGAGTTTCGGCTTATAAAATTGTTCGGATTTATCGCTTTGTGGGAAGTCGCCTCCGGTCATACACTTATAGACACTTACGGAGGAGTTCGAGAGATTGCATGTGTATGCTCCGATATATTGCGTGCGTGCGCTTTGCATGGGATATTGCCCTGTATTGCAGTGGGTATGATCCACGCTTTGTGCGGGATATCCCTCTTGATAAAGTAAAATGCCAACTCTTAATAATAATGACTGCACAATGATTTACGTGGTTCAGCCCGAAGGCCTACGTCCACGGGGTAACGATAGTATCGATGTTTTATTAAGATGTGGTATGGTTTACAATGTACATTGTGTAAGTAATATATACAGGTCTCATATGGTATAGGTTGTGATTTTGAATAAATTGAAATGTGTGTGGGAAATGGATTGAATATTGTAGAATATGATACTTGAAAATGAAAGCTTGTATTGACTGAAAAGTTAAGGCGCGTCACTCCTTTGTCAGAGATAGAGACATGCGGACTCGTAAGTCCGTTTTCTTCTTCTGAACTGCATACGCAGGTGGTGGGTTATGGGTAGTATGGCTTGAGATATTTGGCATTCCACGGGTGCATGAGGATTTCCCCTTTCAGGTTACGCAGATAGTAAGAGCCATTTCCTGCGATGTCATGTATTACGTAGGGTCCTCCCCAAGTTGGTGCTAATTTTCCCCACTTCTTTTCTCGCTGGTATTGGGGAATGGTTCTCAACACATACGCCCTTCTAAAAATTCCTAAGTTTCACTTTTTTTGTTATATTCTCTCGGCTAGCCTCGCGTTGGTAGTTTTCCATCCTTTGTAGTGCTGCTTCTCTCCTTTCTTCGAGATCATCGAGTTTTTCCAACATCATGTCCGTGGTGAGGTTCTTTTCCCATGCTTCTGTCTTTGTTGTTGGAAGTAGTATTTCCGTAGGGATTACTGCTTCTGCTCCGTATGTGAGTAAAAATGGAGACTCTCCGAGCCGATCTTCGAGTCGTCCTATATGCCCATAACGTTGTGCAGCCGCCACACCACCGCCCCTTGTATTCGTCTAGTTGTTTTTAAGGATAAGCGCCAAAGTTTTGTTTGTGGCTTCGCTTGTCCGTTGCTTTGTGGATATATGGGGGTGGATTTGTTTTTCGAATTTTGAAGGTGTCGAATGCAAAATAAGTCGATATTCTTCCCTTGTAGTTGTTTACCGTTGTCGAAACTATCTCATGGGGATGCCAAACTCCGCAGATGATATTTTGAAAAATAAAAGTAAATACGTCAATCCCGAATTCTTGCCATTACCTTTGCTTCTACCCACTTGCTGGAAATAATCTGTTGCCACTATCGTAAATCTTCTTCCTGGTCCCCGATACGAGGGGCCTACTATGTCGATACCCCATTTCCCGAAGGGCCACGACTATCCACGAGTTCAATTTTGTGGTCAATGGATTCGTTTACCAAATCTTTGACATTCTTCGCACCTTTTCGCCATTCCGCGCATCTCGATCATGGTTGGCCAAGAGTAACCCCCGCGTCTTTGCCTTATCTCGCTAGGGACCTCATTCCACCGTGATTCCCGCGTCTCCTCTGTGGATATCTTTCAAGATGATATGTCCCTCTCGATCGGGATAGACAAAGGGCGAAGTGGCCCGAGGAATGATTTTCCGTATAAGTTTTGGTCCCTTAACTCATACATCCCCGCTTCCGGATTGTATTTTTCTAGCTGTTTGATATCTTGGGGAGTTTTCCTCTTTAAGAAAGAATGGATTTCGATTCTCCAATCAGCTTCCCGACCGTGATCGTCATCTTCATCAGCCTTGTCGCGTGATGTCATCGTCCCCGAAGTCGTCGACTATGTGCTCTCCGACATCATCATCGAGATACCTTCCTTAGATTTGCGCTAACCGCGCATGTCTCTTGGTGCTTGACGGATGGTTCGTATACTCTTGTTATCTTGATTGCTTTGACATCCTCATTTTTAAGCATGGATGATATATATGCCAGGGCATCTCGCGTGTCCGAGCTCTTTTCTACGCAGATGTCGGAATTTGATTTTGGTATTTGGGAAGCCAATGTTTGCACTGAGCCATGTACGCCATCGGGCGTTTCACATACACATTGTATTCGTAGCCTATCTGCCGTATGATTAGTTGTGAGTCACTTGTCAACCGCACTTCTTGTATCCCTAATTCAATTATCAAGCGGAGAGCGTGGATCACTCCTTCATATTCTACGATGTTATTTGTATGGCCTTCGAATTCCAATCTGAATGCGTGCACAATTCTCGCCCCCCCGTGGGTGTGGTGATGACGATGCCTATCCCCGCGCCCTCTCTATTTTGGAGCCATCAACAAAGACCTCCCATTGCCGTGGGTTCACCGGTTCAAGAATATTATCCGGCTCTCGGTTTTTCTATTTCCGGGCGCCCACAGCCTTCCATCCTTGTATGCGCACTTCTTCTTCGTTGTCCAAAGGCGTGTCCGCTAGAAAGTCTGCTAATACCTCGCGATTTCGGGAGGCCGGGAGTTCATAGTGGATGTTGAATTGGTCAAGGTACGTGCTCCATTTTGCTATGCGTTCTACCTTTCCTGCCCCTTTGAGGATGGTCTCTAAGGGTGCTCGACATGGGATACGTATGTCGTGCGTCAAGAAGTACGTCCTTAGCTTTAAAGTAGACCACACGACGGCTAGGATCACTGCTCAATTCTCGTGTAGTTTCGCCTCCGCTGAATTCGTGGTCTTGCCGACATAGTAGATCGGTTGCTCCTCCTTTGTATGGGTTCTCGACAAGCACCGGCGCTTTACCGCATCATCTGTTGCCGCAATGTAGAGTGCCAAAACCTCATCTCGGGTCCGGCTTCAAGGATGGGGATTGCCAGGTACCGTTTAATGCCCAAAAAGCTTCTTCGCATTCTCGTCGTCCATTCAAATTTAGTCCCTTTTTTTAATATGTTGAAGAAAAGTTTGCACCTATCCGAGGATCTTGAGATGAATCTTCCCATCTTTGTAGGGATCCATTGAGCTTTTGTACTTCTTTTAGGTTCTTCTGAGATGGCATGTCTACTATGGCTCTGGATTTTTAAGGGTCTACTTCAATGCCTCTTTTTGTCACCAGTACCCAAGGAATTTTCCCGAGGTTACCCCCGAAAGTGCACTTTTCCGGTTTACCTTCATGTTGTGCTTTCTCATAGCTTCAAGATGTCTTTCGTGTCCCGGTGGTGGTTCTTACTTAATCGCTTTTACGAGCATATCGTCGACATAGACCTCTAAAGTCCCGCCGATCCACTCATTGAAAATAGCATCGACCATCCTTTGGTACGTTGCTCTGCCGGAGCCCGAAAGGAATCCTTACGTAACAATAAAGACCATGGGGTGTAAATGCGGATATGCCAGCTGGTCTTCTTCTCGCCAAAAATAGTTGGTTGTATCCGGAGTATCCGTCCATGAATGACAACTCTTCATATCCTTCTAATGCGTCGACTAGCTGGTCAATACTGGGTAATGGATAACTATCCTTGGGGCATGTCTTGTTCAGGTTGGTGAAGTCGATGCAGATTCTGACCCCTCCATTTTTCTTTGGTACTATTACCATGTTAGAGATCCAAGTGGGATATTTGACTTCTTTTATAAAACCGGCTTCCAACAGCTTTCGCAGCTCCGTTTCTACTGCTTTGTGATACTATGTGGCCACCTTTCGTATCTTTTGTCGTATGTGGGTGTGCCAGTTTAATGCGCAGCTCATGTCAGTCTTTCTTTGGGTCTATTCCCGGCATATCAGATAGTTTCCATGCGAAGATGTCCGCATATTCCTTTAGTAGTTTTATTAGTGAAGTTTCGCGTTCTCCGTCCATTAAAGTTCCTATCTTGATCTTTCTTGGGTTCTGCTCCGTCCCTATGTTAACTTCCTTTACTGCCTCCAAAGATGTGAACGTGGGCTTTGGTTCCCCAAGGTGGGGGACTTTCTTTAATTGCTATTTGGTAGTCTCGGATTCCTTGTTTGCGAGGGCGCCCTGGTTATCCTTTGATGAGGAGACCTCCGTGTTTCCTACAGAGTTCCCTTTAGGCAAGCTTTTCCTCGAGATCCCTTCCAAATATTCGTCGATGGCCTTGTCTTTGGATATCGCCTTGTTCCGAGCCTTGCGGGTTTTCCTTTTCTCATCTTCTTCGTTGTTGAGTTGTATTTGCATCGTGTGGCATTCCTTTACGGAAGCTTGATCACCCTTTATCTCCATTACTCCTGGGGAGTGGGAAACCTAAGGTATTGATGGTAGGTAGCCGCGACTTTAATCTTGTGGACCCATCTTCGTCCAATAATGGCATTGTAGGGCGAAGGCGTGTTCACCACACTAAAGCGAGTGTCGACTTTCATGGGGCCTGCGTCCACCCTAATATAATGTCCCCCAGGGGTTTTGTAGCCGTGTCATTGAACTCGTAGATGGTGTAGTGCGAAGTCAAGAGTTGCTCATCGTTAAGCTCCATACGTTTGAATGTATCGTAGAACAAGACATTTACGGAGCTTCCTCCATCGATGAGAATCTTCTTTATGTTGCATCCTGCGATTGGCAATGTGAGGATCAATGGGTCGTTGTGATCTTCCATGTCACCCTCAATATCCTCGGCTTCAAAGGTCAGAGGTGCGTTCATCCACTCCTCGTGCTCTTCCACTTCTTTTCCATTTACACCGTAAAGCTCACAAGAATCTTCAAATTGCTTTCTCGAGTTTCCCTATTTGTGCCGTTAGGTTGGCTCTTTGTTTTCTGAGCAGGATATAGTGTTCAATGTGCGATTACCCTCGGGTAACTGGACCTGTTTGCTGCGTTTGGCTCTATCTTCCGTTCCAGCCTTTTCTATATATTTTTTAAGATCCCCTACATCAATCAGCTTTTGTATCGCTATTTTGAGATTTTTGCACTTCTCAGTTGGGTGTCCGTAGAAGCAGTGGAAATCGCAATACTCTTTAGATTCTGCCGAGGCCGGTGGTTGTTTTCCTCTAGACCAGGGCCAGTCTAAGTCCTCGCGATCCTTGATCTCTTTTAAAATGCGTGATTGGCTGGTGTTGAGCTTTGTGTAGACTCGGTCTTCAAACTTTCTTCCACCCTTTTTGTGGTCATCCTTCCGATCCTTTTGGTGTTCGCTGGATCTCTGCTCAAGTTGGTTCCGCTAATTGGTTCGTGGGGGTCGTTGAGCCCGTGCTCTTGGGTTCTCTTTTGAATTTCTTCCAATCTAGCATGTTTTTCGATGATTATCCTAAGATCTCCTCTCGTGGTCGGAGAGGTACCGTGATTTTGACAAACAATGGGCTCATCCCGTCAAGCCCCCATTTGTAACAATTAATGCTCACCACGGGATCCACATGCCCTATGGCTTGACATATCTTGTGCCACCTATCCGTGTATTCTCGAATGGACTCCTTGTATTTGATTGCGAGTGAGAAGAGTTTGTCCATCCCTGTGTTCACGACCTTGTTATACATGTAGGTGGCCAAGAATCTTTCGGTGAGCTGATCGTACGAACCAATGCACCCTGGCTTGAGGTTATCGAACCAAGATAACGCGGATCCCTTCAGGCTTGAAGGGAAATATCTGCATAATATAGCTTCGTCATGATCCCACCTGGCCATTACCCTGTTGTAATATCGTAGGTGAGCTGCGGGATCCGCGGATCCGTCGTAACACTCAAAAGGATGGGACCGACACTTCGTGGAATGGTAGCGTGAGCCACCGCCGTGCTAGTGGGGTAGTGCTGGCCTCCTTCATGACCTGTTCTAGTCTTCCGCCTCCTTGCCTGGTCTTGATTTGATTGATTTCCGCTAGCATTTCCGCGCGAAGATTCTCCATTGCCAAACAATGCTCATTTTGAATGGATGTTCGAGTTTTTCTTGTAGGTTGTGCTGTTGTGGCCTCCTCTTCATCATAGTAGTCGGAGGTTTCTGGATGGTAGTCCGGGTCAATCCTTCTATTGTTCTGCACATCCTTTTGGGGTATTCCTCTTTGATTGACTACGGCTGGGATGTTTTCGAGGATCATCCTCCTGCCTCTCGTTTTGTACCGCACTGGCTTCATCCTCGTCGATTCTCTAGCTCCGCGCTTTGGAGGATCTTCTCTTAATTGCTGGTTTTCTTGGGCTAGTAGGGCCACCGCGTCCGCGTACGTCTCGCTGATTCCTTTTTAGCTCTTCTAATTGCGCCAATATCTGCGCAGACTGGTTTGATTCCCGATTTGTTCCTATCTCAGATCCGAGCTTGTTCCTGGGGTCATGCGGTGTTGATTTCTCTACTAGCCGTCTACCCTACTGGCCATTCCGTAGGATCTTGCGTGCAAGGGTATATGATGTTCACCGCCCGTGGCATCCCGTAAGGAGGGCTCTGACCACCGATTCTCGCTACACGCTTCTCGAGGTTCAATAGGCCGGCCGGCAACTGGGCCACTTTGGAGGCGATCATTTGAGATGTTCCTTCTGTAGGTGTAGTAGTTTTTGCCACCGCGGCCTTCTTTGCTTCCATTGCAATGATGCCCGCATCTGAAAGGAACGTGCTTTCCGCTCCATTCTGCGCCTTGTCCCTGGCTGTGAATCCCGCGCCATTTTGTTTGCTCCTCGTCATTACCGGCGTAGTCCTAGGTGTCTCTTTCGAAGGTACCTTTGTCTTCCCGGTATCTTTGTTCCTTTCCATTATAATATTCTGCACAGAGAGCAGGAGGTAAACCGAGACAAAAAGTCCACGGGTTAGTTGTTAGTTCAAACTTGATTTCATAAACTCAATTTCTAGTGGCAATGAGTAAGCTCAAGCTGCTAGTTCGGCGAACGATGCGAAAAACATATGAATTGTAAAAAGTATAGACGGATGCGGATTGTAAAAAGTCCAAATCTATTGGTGGAAGTCGTGTTTGAAATATCAGTTAAAACACAGATCTGTTGGTTTTAAGGTTACACAATGCCCGGATCTGTTGGTAGAGAATTTAATAGACATAAATATATGCGAAAAATAGCCCAAAAATATGGATCCGCTAGTTTGTGTTTGTAAAAGACCCAGATCTGCAGGTAGAAAGTGCCAAAGACCCAGATGTGTGCGAAAAATGAGTTTAAATATGGGCTTGTTTGTACTTTAAGTAAAATTTTTGAAGTAGAGGCTATAAAGTCACAGGAGAAGACAAATCTTTTTACCGGAACAAAGTTCCCTGTTTCTAGCGCCAAATTGTGAGCACGGAAATCAGGTACCATCCGCGTGATCACAAACAATCTTAATATGAATTGAATACATGCATTAGAGTGTAAGTAAAATATAATAAGCCTAGGTAGGTGATGATTCATAGATTCCAAACCCATGGGGTCTGTCAAGATCTCAATGCATCAACCCTTAAGTGATAGATCCGAGACATCAACACATAAATGAGACCATACAAGTGCTAAAAATAAAGGAGACGACGATTTACGTGGTTCAGCACTAAGGCCTACATCCACGGATCCGGAGATATGAACTATGAAGTAAACCATTACAAAAGTAAAGGGGGGCGATGATTTATGTAGTTTCTGGAGAGATTCTCCATAAACGCCTACTTACTTCTCACTATTCTCTCTCCTATTCCTCAGTTCTAATCTCTGTTCGATCCTCTCCTCAGTGGAAGGGATATACATATATATAGCTAATTTGAGTGGTCCCATTGTCAGAGAGCTGTTGAGATCTTATCTTCTTGTGCTCTGTGCCTGGTCCGCGGACCTCTCTGTTACTCCGCGGATTCTACAATGTCCAAGTTCATCACGCTGGTAAATGCGCGTCTTCTTCGTGGGTCATCCGACACGTGTCCTCTGAGCATCATTAAATGTTAGTGGTTGGGGCGATATAGTCCGTGTCAGGCGACGTCAGTCCTCTCTTGTCACGTCCGTGTCAGTCGGACTATCCCTAGTCGTTGATTGTGTTTCATTGTGTGACGGGGCAAGGTGACTCTTTGGTGTTCCGTGGGATTATCTGCCTTGGATGTCCCTTCATCTTTGACCGTCGGCCTTGACAGATGGCACGTCATCTAGACACCGGGGGTGCCCCTACGTGTCAATCCTCTTTTCGACTTGGCCTCCACGTGGGTTCTGTTAGTACACGTGGCGATGGAGATAAATAAGTGTACTTACACTTATAATCCAATATGTACTCGTTCAAGTCGCTGAGCTAGATATCAAAAACTCTCAAGTTTTTCCTAACGCATGAGACTGACAATCAGGCAAGAAGTATTATAATATTTGATCGACAAAGGAACAGAATTTCAAAAATGCTACAACTTCGAAAATGCAACTTAGAAAACAACCTGGTGGAAAATTGTACAAAATAAGAGTAAAAAAATCACGAGCCGAATTACAACATAGCCACATGAAGAAACAAGAATTATACATCCAAATTCCTATTCTTTTGAGTTCCTTTGTTTTCTTTACACAACGTATATTAGGCGAATAATGCCTCAACTGTTTCATTGATGTCCATTCGATTGTAGTCTACTCCTTTATTTGGATCCAGTTTCAAGTGGTTTAGACTGAGCATTTGCAATTTCTGTCGTTTTCCGTGTCGATTGGCATTGATTTGATGTCATATGTACAATTCAACAGCTGCTAAGTTTGTCGCAAAGACAAAGATATATAGTGGTGACCAAAATTTAACTCTCTTGATAACAATCTTATTACAGGTGCCGGCATGGTTTATTAGAGGGGCGACATTCTAATAGGACAAAAAGGGTCATTACATGATCATTCAAGATGTCCCTTATAAAAAAAAAAACTGTAAATGATAAATTAACCCTCATTATTGATAACCTAGTTTAGTGTTAATGATTAATTTCACTTATATTAACTCAAAGTCAAAACCAAAATAAGATTTTTAGAGTTAAAAAAAAAATAAGTTTAAAGGAGAAGGTCAATCTCAATCAATTGAAGAAATTAACCAACAAAATGAAGAACCAGGACCTGAAAATGATCGGGTATACTTCTAAATTAGTCCCAACTAGCTTTTTGTTGCTCAAAGTTAAAGTACGTAAAAAATCCATTTTTTTTTTACATTTTCAGAGCTAATTACTGTTGGAATTTTGCTCATAACCAATCAGAATCAAAGTTACTACCATAAAAGATGAACTACCAACCGTAATCGGGTTAAATTTGAAGAAAACCCAATCGTAAAACCAGTTACGGCTGGTAACTAAATGCTTTCGATACGAACCGTGAATCGAGTTACTTGGTACCGAATAAAGGATACGAATCAGAATCGAAAGCTACTGTCAGAATTAAAATGGTTACCAACCGTAATCAAGAAAATTCTCGATATAAGAACATACGGTTGGTAATTGAACTATTACCAACCGTAACAACATCAAAATCTCCAGTTATGGTTCGTAATTGAGTTAAAATCAACCGTAACTCACATAAACCCAGAAATTTCAATTTCAATTTTCATCTAAAATCCTAATTTTTGATAGAAATTAAACTTAAATCGAACAAAATAAACCAAATCGTAACTGGGTTTCAAAACATACCTCATATAAGTCATTACACTACACTTGATTAATTTTCGAATCATCGATTAATCGAAGACAATGAAATTTTGAGTTTTAATGGAGGTTACGGTTGATGGGAGGAGGAGAAGAGAAGAAGAAAGAAAACAAATTTTCAATTTAGCTTTGATTTAGGTTAAAAAATGGGGAGAGTAATCTAGTCAATTTACACCCCCTATAGGACATCCCCTAATCAACTAGAGGGACATTACTATCACACTGCCGCCCCTCTAATAAACCATACCGCACCTAGACAAGGATATTTGATTGGCACTCCAAAATGTGGCTAACTTTGCAAAATTCTAAGGTACGCGTTTCATTCACATTTTTGCTTCAAAAGGTAATGATAAAGAGATCACTCATTTGAAAGCAAACGCCGACATATGCAATATCTAATCTATCGGTTTCTCACCGGATTGGATGCGGGTGGATATCCAAACCGATCAATTTCTTGGCATCTGTTTGACACCTGCCGCCGTAAAAGTAACATTGAACCCGGTTAAATTAGGGTCTATCCAATTTATTTTGGGCATGCTACTACAGGTAGGGGTGTTCATGGTTACTGGTTAACCGGGAAACCGAACCAAACCAAACCGATTAGGGGGAAACCGAACCGAACCATTAATTAATGGTTGGTTTTGGTTTAGAAAAGATGAAAACCGAGATTAATGGTTTGGTTTTGGTATGATAGAGAAACCGAACCAATAACCAATGGTTAACCGAATATTGATACAAAAAATAAATCATTGATTAAATTTTCATTAGAAATGTCACTGCCATTAGTTAAATCTTCTTTTGATCTCTAGATTTAGAGTAAGCTTTAACTACTCTTGATATTCTTTTTATTTATTTTTTGTCTGTAAATTTTTGTAAACCAATACTATTTTTTTCTCAGAATTAGTGTAATTTTTTTTTGGTTTGACATAATTATTGGTTAACCAAAAACCACCGGAAAACCGAAACCGGGCCGGAACCATTTGGAAACCTAACCAATGGTTAATGGATTGGTTTGGTTTCAATTTTTAGAAACCGATAGTATTGGTTTCGGTTTTGGTTTGGCTTGAAACCGAACCAAAACCGACCATGAACACCCCTAATTACAGGACAGAAAAGGTCACCAAAAAGTAAAAAGGATGATCCCTTATCCAACTATTTTGTATAATGACTAATTTACCCCTGATTAATTAGTGTTAATCGGGTGATTAATTGATGTTTAATCAAACTAAACTAGAAATTAACTGATCTTGATTCTTCGTCAAAATATTTTTTTTAAGCTATAGAAGTATTTAAACCAAATATGCCAAAGTTTTTTTTTTTTTCTTTGAAAAAAATCGTCCAGAATCGGTGGATGTTCATGCTCACATAAACCGATTGTAAGAATCGGTTTATAATACTTAGAACATAGAACGATTGTAAAATTCAAGAGTTTTTACGTGACTTTATTTCGCCATAATCGGGTTATGCTAATGCCCACATAAACCGATTGTTAATCTATGTATTTCTTCGACTGTTTCGCTCATAACTTCTTCGTCCGATGTCGGAATGACCTCATTCTTTTTGTGTTCAATTCAATTTCATGCTCTATAATACAAAGATAAAAATTTCAAGATTTTTGCAAAAATTCAAACATGGTTAATGAGTCGGTTGATGTGTGCATCAGTATAAACAAATTGTGGTTGATGCTCATCACATCAACCCAGACTCGGTTTATGTAGGTGTACCATATCTACCAATTTTGGGGAACATCAATGACAATCGATTTATGTGGACACTTAAATAATCCGATTGTGGGCATAGCAGTTGAGAAATCAAAGATTGTACAATCGAGTTATGTGGACATACATGCAATCCGATTCTAACCAAAAAAAATACACAGAAAAAACGGTTATCTCTTCCATACCAGAATCGGGCTATGTGGACATTAACATAAACCGATTCTGGTTCAATTTTCTCCAGCCAGAATACACATTCAGTATGATCGGTCTTTGTGGGCATGACCAAAATCCGATTCTAAATAAAATCAGTTCATAAGTACATTGACGTAAACCAATTCTAATAAGCCCAGAACACCTTGATTTCAAAAAAAAATCTAATTTTCAGTGATTGCATGTTTATAAAACCTAATTTAGGGGATTGGGTTGCTAGAAAAGTACTTGATTCGTGCCACTTCATTTGTTTCTATGACACTCGAAGATGGTTCGTATTAGGGTAGAAGAAAAGTATTAGAGTAACTGTCAGTTTTAACGATGGATTTAATATAATAACATTACTAAGAAAAGCTCACCAACAAACTTGAGGTAAATATGTAAATATCATCTGACATTCGTACGGTTGTGGAAAAAGAAATCGGTTAGTTAGAGGGATTATATAAAAAAAAAAATATATAGTAATATAAAAATTTTAAACAATAAGAGAAGATAACAAATATATTTTTTATTTTCTGATTTTTGTCTTGGGATATGTGCATATTTAAGATGACATATCCAAGGGTTTTACGATGAGACCTTACAAAAGATATCACGAGACCTCGTCGCAGCAGCACTCATATTGCCCATTCCATAAAAACAAGAATTATCTCTCGGTGGTCGGTGGATCCCAATATTAATAGAGCTTTGCATCAATATACAACATTATAAATTGTAGCTTCCGCTTCATCAAGTTTTAATTGATAAGTTTTCATCTTATGAGAACTTGAGGCGCAACCACCCAAAAAACTTTACACATTAAATCATTCTTGATGAGGATAACCATGTCAAATCATTGCTCAGTTAAACCAGGCATTGGAATGTCAATGTTGTTTTTATATTTTAGTATCAAAACTGAAAAGTCACTTTATTAGATTACTGGAGTCAACTTTTTTAGGTTAGACTGAGAAGTCATACGAGTATTACGAAGACCTAAAGATTATGAAGACGTATCTACATCAACGAAGACATCATCCTTCTACTTGAAGTTAGTAATACAAGACTTGACTAGTTTTTATTTTTATATTGTTACTTTTGAGTTGTTTAGATTAAAAACATAACATGCGAATTTATATACATGAAACTCTAGTATTAAAGACTTGATCATCTCATTATGATCAAAGTGTCAAGGAATAATATACAAGTTATTTTACAACCTTGGTATATTGAATTACGATGTATAATATTTATCATTTGAACTTCGTAAGTGCGACATAAAAATAATCTTTGTAACTTGTGACTAGATTGTGTAATGAACTTAGGATCGATTTTATGCCTAGAAAACTATGGTTAATTACACGAATCTAAGGAAGTACACTTACAAACTTGTTTCGTAGTTGAAAAAAAAAATGAGATGGATTAGTAGTACGGTTTTCATTGAAGATATAAGGCAAAATCGATTTTCTTATGTTGAGAATTATAGTACAGGCGGTCCTTGCTTATGTTGGTAACCATGGTAGAACCGATCATTACCTATATGAGGAACTAAGGTAGAACCGATCCCTACCTATATTGGGAACTAAGGTATAGAAGGAAATTTTTTTGATCTAGCATCACCATAGTTAAGCATGTGGCACTTTATGATATCATTTAACTCATCATTTAACCACAATTATAGATAAACATATTCAACCAAATTTTTAATAAGCTACCGATTTTTTTAGTTGTTGTATATTACTGTCTAACTATCATTTCTTTTTAGCTTCTGATAGGTGTTGTAAACATCTTGATATTTATCTATTGTTTATGCTTTCTTTGCTACTTTTCTTGTAAATTATGTATCTTATGTTTGCTTTTGAATCTATTAGTTACTTTGGAGTCATATGGAGCGAAAGGAGGAGAAATTACTCATGTAGAGCGAAAAAGGCAAAAAGTTCATGTAATAGGCGAATTACATTTGGAGCCGTCATTCTTTAAATGGGCATGTAAACCTAGAGCTTGCGCAAGATGAATTTTTCATTGGCTTGGTGATGCGTGTCGTAACCACTCAAATTAATCAATATTTTTCCAACTAATTAACAAGTAATATAGTGTAGTCAAGTTCGTTCCCACAAGGAGCAAGAGATTTTTAGTTGTAAATTGTCACAAAGGGGGGTTTTGTTAAAGCAAAAGAAAATAAAGCAATTCAAAGATAAAGTTGAAATCAATAAGAGAAGTTAGATCAAGGAATCCTTTTTCGTTGCAAAATAATGATTCAAGTTATGTTTTTCATCCACATGTTATTAGTCACAGATTATCACTAACCGTAGGATAGCAGGTTCGCTTAGCTATCCCCAAAATCCCTTGTTTCACTGAGTAACAGGTCCTCTTAGTTATCAGATTCTATTCAAAAGAACCACCTTGAGGTTCGCTTACAAGATGTATTTCCCCGAACGCATTAAGGTTTATGATTTTAGTTTTAGTACTAGTAGTTAAACTCGGTTCGCTTGGTCCACTTTCTAGAGTTGTTTTTACACACAATTGCTCCACGGAATCCCTCCGCAAGGTCTCGTGTTTTCTACTTGTATAAAGTATCGAGAACGATTACGTATTCCCTAACTTATACTAGATTTAAGTTGAGTTAACAAATCAATTCAGCGTGCACTCTAAATAATCTATCAAACAACCATGAATGTATAAACATTCATATTAGTAAAAACAAACGATAATCATGTGAAAAACTTCAAGGTAGATTTAAAACAAAACTCAAAACATGTCAAGAACTAGGAATTCATCCTCAATCAATAAGAAAATTAGATACTCATGCTAAGGAGTTCACACAAAGAATTAAAAGGAGAATTTTTGAAGTTCACACAAATAATTAAAAGAAGAATTTTGAAAAGCAATCAAAAACACAAGTGTTGTTTGTGTAAAAGGTGTGTAAGTGTGTGTAGAGAACTTCTCTATTTATAGGCTTCAATTTGCTTGCATTCCTCTTAGGAATAGAATCCCTATCCCTTTGTAAGTCTTCTTTCCAAGTCTTTGTATTTCTCAAATCTTCCATCTTCACTTTCCAAATTCAAGTCCAATTCCACAAACCCATGAGTCTAGAATACTCTTCACAAAATTCTGCACAAGTTGGATCGCCGGAGAATTCCTGGGATCACCGGAAATCGGCCTGAAGAGCCACCGTCGGTCACCTGAGTTATGTTGCCGATGAAAGAATATTCTATCAAGATTCCATTAAAATAAACGGTCAAGCTTACGGTCTCTGACGGTCAACAAGTCAAGGAGGAAGGGAAGTCGGACACCAGTCACCGCTCCGACTCGGCTAATTGGTCTTATTCGCTTGATCGTTGGTCGAGTTAACTCGCGGTAGAAATACGACTTGAAGTTTCTATATTTATAGACTTCCTCAGGCCAAGTTTAGGCCATTTTTAGCTCCATTCCTCATGACGGTCCTAACATACATCTAAGTGCAATCAACAACTTCATTCTCTTCTACCACCTATTTCATAGCAAAGATCACCTGCAAAGATTCATTCTCAAGCTACCGACATTGTTATCAACACCAGGATCAACCTCCATCATCTCAGCACCACCACCTTACCTCTATTTGTTCATAGCTTCAACCAATGTTTCCCTCAAATAACACCAAACCCATTACAACACAAGCCAAGATTTTCTTTCTTCTCTGAATCTCATATATCAGATACAACATCTTCAATCTCCATCCAATTCATCTTCAGAAACCCTAACTGCAACTTTAAATTCAAACTAAACCCACCAATTTCAGTTGCAGTGACCACCAGAACCCATTCAATTTCAGTTCTTCCACAAACCCATCTCTGATTTCCTCAAATTAGTCATCGTAACCCTTTTCTCGATCTTCTCTCAATTTTTGAGTTCGACATCAACATCAAATTCTAATGAATCGATCCCATTGATTTGATACAGATCCCCTTTGTTTCTTTGTAAACCAATTCTTCCATCTGCAATCAATATCTCTACATCTCAATTTCTCGATTCAATTTCAACAAACTCTTTTGCATCTCATGGCTCATCATCTCTCGATCTTTCTCTTTTCATCGATATGGTATTATTAGCAGCGGCTGCTGCCTCCATTTTTCTTTCTCAATTTCTGTTTCAGGTTTGCAAATGATTGGGAGGAGATATTTCTCGATTTAGGGTTGGGACGATACTTGCACCCAATGATAATTACACCCACTCGATGAATGATAAGGGATACCCCTAATGACAACCCTTAACCACAGCTTGTCGCCTTCAATCATCCTTCCAAAAGAAAGTTGTCCCTTAACATGTCGCTGGCTCCAGATAGTGTTCGACCATTAAATTACAATTTTGCCATTTTTGCTCAAATTGGGTGATTTCTTCTTCTTTTCCTCCATGCGACTCCAGAGTACCTAATAACTCAAAAAGACGCGTAAAATACATAATGTACAAGAAAAATAGCAGAGAAAGCATAAACAATAGATGGTAAATAGGATGTATTCTACACCCTATCACTTGAATTGCACCATGGTCGAAAACATGCATAAATCATTACTAAGATCTCATAGTTGTACAATGGAGTATTCCATGGGGCGCGTTCAGGTGACAGGGCCTTATCTCACAGAATCTCATAGGGTAACGGTGATCATTGGATCCTGATATCTAGATGGATGAAATCATTTTGTAATTATCTGGGTAATCCGGGTTTCCCATGACCCACTTTAAAAAAATGTACGATTTCTTTCTCTATTATTGCTTTTCTAATCATTTGCTAGAAAAAGTCCCAATTTAGAAGAAATTGAAATTGTTGTTTCCGATTAAATGACTGAAAAATTGAATCAAGATTAATTCCAGAAGCATGAATCCTATGAACATAATACTCGATCAAATGTCAAAAATAATATTGACTTTGAAGAACTCATTCAGGTTATTGAGAAGATGATGATGAATTTGTCGAAGTAATCCAACAAAAGAAATTAAAACCACCAGATCTTACCTCTAGAGATTGAGTCATATGAAAATTCCAACAGATCTTACATGACTTTTTAGTGTAACGTTCAATGTTTTGATCAATGTTTCTCTGCTGATGTATCATAAATTGTCCTATTAAAACCTCTGTAACAAAAACTTCAAAAATTAGTTGTAAAACTTGAGAGAAACTAGATTTTGTTTAATCATCATGTTTTAAACATGGGTTTTGATTTGATTGTGGGATTTGGGTCTGAAACTTTCTTAATTAATAGAACTTTTGATGCTCCAAGTTTGATCAAGCAATAATACTCCTTGTTTGAAGCCGCTCACAAGAAGAAAAAAAAAAAAAAGCCATCACGCTTGTGTTCTTCAAACAGAATAATCAAAGTTAAGATTTGGCTTCGTGACTAAAGTTAAGGCTTGGCGGTGTGGCCAAGGCTAGGTCTTGGAGGCATGGCCAAGGTTAGGGCTTGGCACCATGGCCAATTTAGGGTTTGGCACTGTGGCCGAAATTAGGCGCCGAGGCCAAACTGGGATTTGATGCCGTGTCCAAAGTTTAGGGTTTGGTGGCATGGTCGCTCAAAAGTTGCCACAAGTCTGCTAGTTTTGTGGCGAACTTGGATGGTTGAGATTACATCTCAGGAGGAAGGGTAGTCGTTGATTGTGGCTACCTTCTGTTGGCACCTGATAATGGCACAATGACACCTTTGGTGCATGCCAGCGGCGTTGCAACATGGCTGGCATGGCTCGTGCATGCTAGTGGCATGGTGGTGCAAGTGGCGCCTGGCGTAGCCATGGCCACTAGATTTAGGTGGTTGGTAGCCTTAAAGTTGCCACAAGTCCGTCAGTTTGGTGGAAAACTTGGATGGCTGAGATTTCATCTCATGGGGAAGGGTAGCCGTTGATTATGGCTACCTTCCGTTTTGTAACTCATGAAATTTCGTAATCAGAAAATTCAGATGTGGGACCCTCACTAAAATCGTTGTAGAATTCTCGTACGAACTCGAATTTTGACGGTCCGCCCCTCCATTCTGATTAGAAAAGAATTCCCTATCTACCACTGGAGAATATCTAGGTTTTAAGCTCGTTTAGGAGGTGAAAACATCCCGACGGTAAAACTCAGGAAGAATTCAGGAGGGATTCTGTCAGTTTTCAGCCATGACCTAGCTCGCCTTTTATGCTGTATCTTTTACCTCGTTACTCCGATTGATTTGAATTTTTAGTATGTTATGCTAGACATACATATTTAAAACTTTTGGTTTGTAGATCATACTAAAATTGTTTACCAAACGTTCCCAGTTGTTTGTACAATCTTTGGGAATCCGATTTGGCATGGTGACCACTTGACGCAATTTCCAGCCTTTTAAGGTGATGGCAAGTTTAGAGCAACCTAATTGGCCAGTGAAAGTAGGGGACCGGAGAAGCATGGGTGTGGCTCCCCTTTTTTGGTGCGCGTGACGGGTTTAGTGCGACCTGATTGGTCGATGAGAAATAGGGCCGACAAATATGGGCCCAACCATAACTCATTGGGAGTGTGGCAAGTTTAAAGCGAACTGGTTGGTTGACAAAGGAAAAAGGGCCGTTTGGGTAGCAAGGGGCGTGGCTAAGTGGTGCTAGATAGCCTATGGTATGGCCACGCTTCCCTCGTTGTTGCTCCTACTCCGCGGCTTTGTTTATTCTTTGGTTTTTGACTGAGTATTTTGTGCAAGGGACTTAACCTTGGTACTTGGAGGTCCGTGCTACTCTGCTGCGAGTGAACACAAATTCGTCATGCCATACCAATATCATGGTACTTGGAGGTTCGTGCTACTATGCTGCGAGTGAACACAAATTTGTCATGCCATACCAATATCAAGGGTTTTGTCGGGTAATATAAGCATAAGAAAAGTACTCAGCAGGCTCCGGCATTTGTGAGTAATGCAGTTAGGAGCTCATACACTCATTAGGCTCTATACTAGTGAACAATTCATCTAGGAGCTTGAGTTTAAATAAAATATGAAGAGATACATACGCATATATTCTCCAAATTCCCTGCGGAATATAGACACATCAATGTCTATTACATCTGATGTCGGGTCAGGTAGATAGGCTTTTACAAATTTAGCCCTAAACTAAAACCACCATCAACACAAGTGTTGTATAGATTGTTAGAAACAATGGGTACTTTGCATTTATTGTTGATGATGATTCATCTCCACCATCACCAGGTATACCCATCATTATGTTCATGATGAAGATTATGAAATCTTAATTCATGGTATGGGTTTCAATAAGAAATGAGAGATCTTTACTGAAATGATGAAGTTTGAAAGAGGTGACCTAGTAGTAAGACTTAGGTTCTGATTTAGAAAATTCGAAGGACAACTCCTTCTTCCATGGTTACTGAAATAAGTTGGTGGTGGCTTTTTTATGAATATTATTATTGAAAATTCTTGGCGTACCGCCAATCTAAAAAGAATTAAAACAACCCTCTCACCGGTGGGACTCAAAATCAAAACCCCCTGCAAATACCTGAAGGTCGGGGCCCGCTTTTATGTGAGTGACGTTTTTAAAATTTTCACGGTGGGTGGTACATCTAGCACTACTTCTTTTTTTTTTTTGTAAGTTGATGATTCATTCAAAAGAACTAACTTGGGGAGTTAGTAACCTATACATCAAAATGAGTAGAGCCATATAATGTTGGTATGTTAGTCGCTTCCCGATCATTAGATTTATCTACTTCCATAGATTGCATAATGCAAGTTGGAGGGACATTCCTCCAAGAGGAGATAATTGGGAAATATTTAGCCTCTTTAGCTAATATGTCAACCACATTTTTTGGTGATCTAGGTACAAAGAAAAACCCCAAAAAGGTTTGACAAAGATTAAAATTCTGTTTTACTTCCTCCATTATAGTTTGGTTATGCCAGGTTATCAGAGAAGGCACGCCGTTTAGATAATCAAAAAGGTTCTTGCAATCTCCCTCCATGCTGAAATCTGAAAAAATTTCTTGTTTATCCCATTTAGCTGCTTGGAGAAGGCCTATAACTTGTGCTTCTTCTGTGGTTGCTGCTGAGATTGGTCATGCTCTTCATTGTTCAAATTGTCCTACATTATTTCTGAGAATTAAAGAAAAACCTGCAGGCACATTTTCAGATATCCACGCTGCATCTAAGTTAATTTTCTTTTGTGATCTCCTAGGGGCTTTCCATAATTCTTTCTTCTTACTAGAGTTATTGCCACAGGTATTTGTAATTGTATACTTCTCTTTATGCCAGAAAACTAAGTGTCTCTGGATTTCTAAGGCTAGTTGCAAGTATGATTGGTGTTTGTGTTCAAATGTTCTATTACATCTTTCCTTCCATATATATGAACCATATTTTTGTCATAATGATTTCTAGGGGAAGAATTGTATTATCTTTTCCTACCAATTTTTACAGACATCAAGAAAGGTAGTTGAAGTACTAAAATTGAATTCTACTGGGTATGGACCTGTGGTCCAAATTAATTTTGCATAAGGATAGTGGAAAAGTAAATGCTCTAAAGACTCATGTTCTGCACAGCCAAATGTGCAGTTAGGTGAAACATCATGCATGAATCTAGACAATTTGAGGTTAGTAGATACAACATTATGAAGGCATTTCCATGTAAAGATCTTGATTCTTTGTGACACTTCTAGAGCTCATAAACCTTTCCAGAAAGAAACAGTCATACCTAGGTTATAGTTGTTCATAGTTCTTTCATTTAACTTTGTGTACATGGATTTAACAGTGAATTTTCCAGAAGCAGTTGGAAGCCACCTAAGAGTTACAGGTTTATTCTCTCTGTTATTTCATATTGCTAATCTAATATCACAAATTTTTCTTGTTATATTTCTTGGAAATAAAGAGTGAACAAAAGAAGAATTCCACTTTCTAGTAGGATCAATAAGATCCTTCACAAGTGTTAAATGTGAATTTGTAGCATGTTTGAACTGACTCAGGTTCCTAAACGTATTAGGTATCCAATTATCCTCCCATACATTTATACTAAGGCTGGCTCTTACGGCCTCCAAGATCAAAGATTTGCAACTGTAAAAGTGTCTTTAATGGGTGAACAATAGCTTGGATCCAGAATGAGTGTTGCGTTCAGCTTGGATCCAAGTTGGAAGTACCCAAGGGACGCAGTTTGAAACTGCGTACTGAAAAAGAATCACACGCAGTTCCTAAATGCGTATCAGAGAATAATTTACGAGAATATTATTCCACATGCAGTTTGAAACCGCGCTTTGACCGGTCAACACGGTCAATACGCAGTTTCAAACTGTGCATGGACTGGTCAACACATTCAATACGCAATTTGAAACCGCATTTTTGAGTATTCCTAGGAAACGCAGTTATAAACTGCGTGTTGCGCAGTTTTAAAATGTGCATCAACACGGAATCTCAGATTCCCATTGCGCCTAGGCGTTTTATTTTGGTGACCTGGATCCAAGAAATAGCTTGAATCTTGGACCACGGTTAGACCTAGCCTAAGTCCATCTCCACATAGAGACTGTTTTATTCAACTAATTTGATTTCTTTACTAATACATTTCCAAATCTAGGAGCTTGTAGAGGTGTTTTTAGCTATGAAAGTTGAGTATTTCCTAAAAAAAAATTGGTTTTAATTGAGCAACCCAAAGGGCTTTAGGTTATGTGAGCAATCTCCGAGCTAATTTTTCTATAAGTGATGGGTTAAATTTGTGTGCATTTCTCAATCCTAAACCCCCTTTACAAATGGGTTTACAAAGATAATAGTAAGATATAGTGTAATAGCCCTTGTGATTAGTTTCTTTACCCTACCAAAAGTCTCTATGTAGTGCATCTATTTTGTGAGTAATTTTTTTCAGAATAATAAAACAACCTATTCCCCATACTGGCCAAAGTTGCCTTATTAAGGATCATTTTGCTTGCCTGAGCCAGCATTTTACCTTTCCAATCTTAAACTTTATGTTCCATTTTTTCTATTATTCCTTAAAAAAGTTTAATTTTAGCTTTATCTATAAATAGGGGTGCACCTAGATAAGAATACTTTAAATCTATTTTTTTAATTTTTAGTAATTTAGATAACATTCTTCGGTGTTTAAGTTGAACTTTTTTGCTAAAAAATACCCCTGATTTTTCTAAATTTATTAGTTGTCCAGAAACTTTACTGAAGATTTCAATGATCTGAAGGATTGAATGACATTCCTTGAGGTCATCTTTAATAAACAGTAGACAATCGTCTGCAAAGAACATATGAGAGATTGGACTATTCTTAGGTGTCATTTTTATTCCATGAATAGATTTTTCACTCTCTTTAGAAAAGAGCAGTCTGGAAAAGATTTCCATACAAATAATGAAGAGGTAAGGAGATAAAGGGTCTCCTAGCCTAAGCCCTTTAGAAGGTTTAATAAAAGAACCAGGATTTCCATTAAGCAGAACAACTATGGATGTTGTTGAGATACACTGTTATATAAAATTACAAAAGGATTGGTCAAAACCAAACACTTTTAGAGCCGTGATTAGAAAATCCCGGCTGACCCTATCAAAGGCTTTAGATATGTCAATTTTAATCCCTATCCCCCTTTTTTTTCTTTTCTTAAAGGAATGGATAATTTCTTGTGCTATCACTATATTGTTTGAGATTTGTTTGTTAGATAAGAAAGCAGCCTGAAAGGGGGAAATTAAGGAATCAAGGTGTACTTTAATCCTATTAGCTAGAATTTTTGCTATTATCTTATAAATTGTGTTGCATAAACCAATAGGTCTGAACTGACTTGGATATTTTGGATGTCCAATCTTAGGTATAATGAAAAAGAAGGTCTTTTTAAATCATGATGCATTTCACCGGCTTTAAAAAATTGTTGAATGGAGGCAGTAACTTGTTCTCCTATTGTCTCCTAGTTTTGTTTAAAAAAATAGCAGGAAAATCATCTGGACCTGTTGATTTATTTGGTTTTAAGTGTTTTAAGACTTTCAGAATTTCTTCTAAAGAGGGGATTGCATTTAAGATGACATTGTCCTCCTGAGAGATACTAGGTTGGATATGCTGAAATAGAGTTGGGTCAGGAGGTTGAGGTTCGTGTTTCCTAAAAAAAAAGTTAAAAAGAAATCGGATAGAATGTTTTTCATTTCTGTTATGTTAAAGGTAATTTCATCCTTTCTAACACTACTTTGTTATTATTTTCTTTGATTTTTTTCTTTTAAATTCTGTTAAAGACAAGAGATAGGGAAATGTAAGAATGAATAATTACCCAGACCGGTTGAATGAAAATCGATCGTTGTAGTCGGTATTATGATGTTAATGAAACCAATACCGCAGAAGACTGGCCTAAGACCGCCGTGTACCATTTCCAATCTTAAGCTACTATATTTTGGGGATATTCAAGGGTAATTTAGTCATCAAAAAAATTATTTGGATAAGGGGTTCTTAAATTACTTCCTAATGTTTTTTTTAAAGTATCTCGCAATTGTGCCTTCTTTAAAAGCTGGAAAAGCAGAAGTTGTGAACCCACATAATTTAATTTTATTGATTCTCTATTTTTGCCTTGTTATTTTATTATAGAGGCATATTTTACCATAAAGTAATGTACATGTATCATTATATTTCTAACTTCTATTTTGTTCCTCTATTTCTCATTTTTTTCTTTTGAAATAATAAATAATGCAATAACAATAAAAAAATTTAAACAAATCATAATCATAAAATTCTTTATTAAATGATAAAATTTAGTATAAAATAATATAATAAATATTATGATATATTTTGTGAAATATATTAGAATTAAAATATAAGTTAATATAATTGCAATGTATTTAAAACTAATTTTAAAACATGTCTATTTTCGTCATTAACTACATCACCAGCACTTTAAAATACTAATCTACCAAACAGAATTTACAGTTTGTTAATTTCACGGCTTTTTAAATTGTAGTTTATTAAACGACATGCCGCTTTACTTTCACAACACATCACAACAACGCCCAACACATCACACTTTTAAAACTCACATCAATACCAACTTGCCTTTAATTTGTTTAGAGTATGGACTATGAGTTTGAGAATCTCTTTCAAAATGAAAGACATGATCAAATTTGGTCCTATTATGGGTACATGGAAACCCTCTTTCATCTCAAGCTCAATCATCCTCTCTTTCAGCCGATTGGGTGAAAATCTTTACTATACGACATGTTGTTAATCATGTGGAGAAAAAAACGGCAAACAGTTTACCTATGAAACTAAAATGAATAAAAAACCCCACAAACAATTTTCCATAAGAAACTAAAGTGAAAAGAAAAGGGCAACAAAGTATCATATGTGCGCTCCTTTGGCTAGACTTTCTTTCATTTTGAACGAATTAAAATCTAAAATCTTCTATGATTTTATCCCATAGCCCTTGCTTTTATGAGATAAGTTTTGAGTCGTTAGTTGATTATAAATAAATTTCCAACTAGCGAGATAAAGTGAATATCACCCAAACATGGAAACTTGGTCTGCTATAAAACTAAGTGCAATTTTCTTTAATTATAACTACTTCTTACGAAAATGGTTTCCGTCACCCTAAAATATTTGTCCCAATCAGGATATTCCAAGTGTTCCTCCGAAGTAGCTAAACTAATGTCCAAACTCTCCTTTTCAACCAATCCGAAACTCGGGTTTCATTATCGTCGACATGTGTGCTTTCATTGTCAAGAACATTAAGTTTCAGATATTGTTGTTATGTAAATTAGAAATGTGCCCGTGCTACGTACCAAGCATTTTTTCTAACATGGTGTGCGTGGGGCTTCGCCCCGCCCCAGGACACCGTATGTTTGATTTGGTGTGCCGAGGCGAATACATTACAGATAGGCGTGGCTAGCATATGGCATGGCCACGCTTCCCTCGTTGTTGCTCCTACTCCGCGGCTCTGTTTATTCTTTGGTTTCTGACTGAGTATTTTGTGCAAGGGACTTAACCTTGGTACTTGGAGGTCCGTGCTACTCTGCTGCGAGTGAACACAAATTCGTCATGCCATACCAATATCATGGTACTTGTAGGTTCGTGCTACTCTGCTGCGAGTGAACACAAATCCGTCATGCCATACCAATATCAAGGGTTCTGCCGGGTAATATAAGCACAAGAAAAGTACTCAGCAGGCTCCGACATTTCTGAGTAATGCATTTAGGAGCTTATACACTCATTATGCTCTATACTAGTGAACAATTCATATAGGAGCTTGAGTTTCAATATAATATGAAGAGAGACATAGGCATATATTCTCCAAATTCCCTGCGGAATATAGACATATCAATGTCTATTACATCTGATGCCGGGTCAGGTAGATAGGCTTTTACAAATTTATCCCTAAACTAAAACCATCATCAACACAAGTGTTGTATAGATTGTTAGAAACAATGAGTACTTTGCATTTGTTGTTGATGATGATTCATCTCCACCATCACCAGGTATACCCATCATTATGTTCATGATTAAGATTACAAAATCTTAATTCATGGTCTGGGTTTTAATAAGAAATGAGAGATCTTTACTGAAATGATGAAGTTTGAAAGAGGTGAACTAGTAGTAAGACTGAGGTTCTGATTAAGAAAATCCGAAGGACAACTCCTTCTTCCATGGTTACTGAAATAAGTTGGTGGTGTCTTTTTTCTGATTATTATTATTGATAATTCTTGGCATACCGCCAATCTAACAAAATTTAAACAACCCTTTCACAGGTGGGACTCAAAATCAAAACCCCCTACAAATCCCTAAAGGTCAGGGCCCGCTTTTATGTGAGTGGCGGTTTTAAAATTTTCACGGTGGGCGGTACATCTAGCACTACTTTGTTTTTTGTAAGTTGATGATTCATTCAAAAGAACTAACTGGGGAGTTAGTAACCCGTAAATCAAAATGAGTAGAGCCATATAATGTTGGTATGTTAGTTGCTTCCCGATCATTTGATTTATCTACTTCCAGGGCTTGCATAATGCAAGTTTGAGGGACATTCCTCTAAGAGGAGATTATTGGGAAATATTTAGCCTCTTTAGCTAATATGTCAGCCACATTGTTTGGTGATCTAGGTACAAAGAAAAAACCCAAATTTTTTTGACAAAGATTAAAATTTTGTTTTACTTCCTCCATTATAGTTTGGTTCTGCTGGGTTATCTAAGAAGGCACGCCATTTATATAATCAAAAAGGTTCTTGCAATCTCCCTCCATGCTGAAATCTGAAAAAAAAATCTTCCTTATCCCATTTAGCTGCTTGGAGAAGGCCTATAACTTGTGCTTCTTCTGTGGTTGCTGCTGAGATTGGTCCTGCTCTTCATTGTTCAAATTGTCCTACATTATTTCTGAGAATTAAAGAAAAACCTGCAGGCACATTTTCAGATATCCACGCTGCATCTAAGTTAATTTTCTTTTGTGATCTCCTAGGGGCTTTCCATAATTCTTTCTTCTTACTAGAGTTATTGCCAGAGGTATTTGTAATCAGATACTTCTCTTTATGCCGAAAACTAAGTGTCTCTGGATTTCTAAGGCTAGTTGCAAGTATGATTGGTGTTTGTGTTCAAATGTTCTATTACATCTTTCCTTCCATATATATGAACCATATTTTTGTCATAATGATTTCTAGGGGAAGAAATGTATTATCTTTTCCTACCAGTCTTTACCGATATCAAGAAAGGTAGTTGAAGTACTAAAATTGAATTCTACTGGGTATGGACCTGTGGTACAAATTAATTTTGCATAAGGATAGTGGAAAAGTAAATGCTCTAAAGACTCATGTTCTGCACAGCCAAATGTGCAGTTGGGTGAAACATCATGCATGAATCTAGATAATTTGAGGTTAGTAGATACAGCATTATGAAGGCATTTCCATGTAAAGATCTTTATTCTTTTTGACACTTCTAGAGCCCATAAACCTTTCCAGAAAGAATCAGTCAGACCTAGGTTATAGTTGTTCATAGTTCTTTCATTTAACTTTGTGTACATGGATTTAACAGTGAATTTTCCAGAAGCAGTTGGAAGCCACCTAAGAGTATCAGGTTTATTCTCTCTGTTATTTCATATTGCTATTCTAATATCACAAATTTGTCTTGTTATATTTCTTGGAAATAAAGAGTGAACTAAAGAAGAATTCCACTTTCTAGTAGGATCAATAAGATCCTTCACAAGTGTTAAATGTGAATTTGTAGCATGTTTGAACTGACTCAGGTTCCCAAACATATTAGGTTTCCAGTTATCCTCCCATACATTTATACTAAGTCTATCTCCAACTTCCCAGATACTGTTTTATTCAAATAATTTGATTTCTTTACTAATACATTTCCAAATCTAGGAGCATGTAGAGGTGTTTTTAGCTATGAAAGCTGAGTATTTCCTAAAAAAATTGGTTTTAATTGAGCAACCTAAAGGGCTTTAGGTTTTGTGAGCAATCTCGGAGCTAATTTTTCTATAAGTGCTGGGTTGAATTTGTGTGCATTTCTCAATCCTAAACCCTCTTACAAATGGGTTTACAAAGATAAGAGTAAGATATTGGGTAATAGCGCTTGTGATTAGTTTCTTTAACCCACCAAAAGTCTCTCTGTAGTGCATCTATTTTGTGAGTAATTTTTTTTCAGAATAATAAAACAACCTATTCGCCATACTTGCAAAAGTTGCCTTATTAAGGATCATTTTGCTTGCCTGAGCCAGGATTTTACCTTTCTAATCTTGAACTTTATGTTCCATTTTTTCTATTATTCCTTAAAAAAGTTTAATTTTAGCTTTATCTATAAATAGGGGTGCACCTAGGTAAGAATCCTTTAAATCTATTTTTTTAATTTTTAGTAATTTAGATAACATTCTTCGGTGTTTAGGTTGAACTTTTTTGCTGAAAAATACCCCTGATTTTTATAAATTTATTAGTTGTCCAGAAACTTTACTGAAGATTCCAATGATCTGAAGGATTGAATGACATTCCTTGAGGTCATCTTTAATAAACAGTAGACAATCGTCTGCAAAGAACAGATGAGAGATTGGACTATTCTTAGGTGTCATTTTTATTCCATGAATAGATTTTTCACTCTCCTTAAATAAGAGCAGTCTGGAGAAAATTTTCATACAAATAATGAAGAGGTAAGGAGATAAAGGGTCTCCTAGCCTAAGCCCTCTAGAAGGTTTAATAAAAGAACCAGGATTTCCATTAAGCAGAACAACTATGGATGTTGTTGAGATACTCTGTTATATAAAATGACAAAAGGATTGGTCAAAACCAAACACTTTTAGAGCCGTGATTAGGAAATCCCCACTGACCCTATCAAAGGCTTTAGATATTTCAATTTTAATCCCTATCCAAGCTTGTTTGACCTTTTTTTTTCTTAAAGGAATGGATAATTTCTTTTCTATCACCATATTGTTTGAGATTTGTTTGTTAGATAAGACAGCAGCCTGAAAGGGGGAAATTAAGGAATCAAGGTGTACTTTAATCCTATTAGCTAGAATTTTTGCTATTATCTTATAAATTGTGTTGCATAAACCAATAGGTATAAACTGACTTGGATATTTTGGATGTCTAATCTTAGGTATAATAAAAAGGAAGGTCTTTTTAAAATCATGATGCATTTCACCGGTTTTGAAAATTGTTGAACGGAGGCGGTTACTTGTTCTCCTACTATCTCCCAGTTGTGTTTAAAAAAAAATAGCAGGAAAATCATCTGGACCTGTTGATTTATTTGGTTTTAAGTGTTTTAAGACTTTCAGAATTTCTTCTGAAGAGGGGATTACATTTAAGATGACATTGTCCTCCTGAGAGATACTAGGTTGAGAGATACTAGGTTGAATATGCTGAAATAGAGTTGGGTCAGGAGGTTGAGATTCAGGATTTCCTGAAAACAAAGTTAAAAAGAAATCGGATATAATGTTTTTCATTTCTAATTTGTTAAAGGTAATTTCATCCTTTCTAACACTACTTTGTTATTATTTTCTTTGATTTTTTTCTTTTAAATTCTGTTAAAGACAAGAGATAGGGAAATGTAAGAATGAATAATTACCCAGATAGGTTGAATGCAAATCGACCTTTGTAGTCGGGATTATGATATTAATGAAACCAATACCAGCACTGCCTAAGACCGTCAGTAACATTTCCACTGCCGATAGTTACTATATTTTGGGGATACTCAAGGGTAATTTAGTCATCACAAAAATTATTTGGATAAGGGGTTCTTAAATTACTTCTTAATGTTTTTTTTTAAGTATCTCGCAATTGTCCCTTCTTTAAAAGCTAGAAAAACAGAAGTTGTGAACCCACATAATTTAATTTTATTGATTCTCTATTTTAGCCTTGTTGTTTTATTATAAAGACATATTTACCATAAAGTAATGTACATGTATCATTATATTTCTAACTTCTATTTTGTTCCTCTATTTCTCATTTTTTTCTTTTGAAATCAATAGTATAAAGCAGAGTTTAGCTAACTTTGCCTATCTGAGTGGTGGTCATGATGTATCCTTGGCAAAGATAAATCAAAGGTTGTGGTCCTCCGTGCCACACCCTACAAGTCGCACACGTGGTGTTCATTCCAATATTATGAATTAAAAATGAATACTCAAGTCAAGATATTGAATTTCAAAAATTATAACGGGGAGGTTCGAACTCATGACCTATTGTGTCATAAGAGTGGCCTCTAACCATTGTTCAACCTTGGTTGGAATTGATATAAAAGATAAATCAACAATGGTTGTTTGTTCAACTTAAATATTAATTAGTATAAGTGTTTTATTAATTAGTATTAAGTGATTTGTCTAGAGAGAAGATAAATCTATGCTTATGGTTTGTTCAACTTAAATATTAATTAGTATAAGTGTTTTATTAATTGATGTGTCATTAATTTCTCATGATAAATGATTTATTAATTTTACATCATAAATATCCCTTAATTAATATTAATACATATCTCCATCAATAAGTAATAATTTTGACAAAAATTATTTCAATAGATATTAGTGCTGGTGGTGGTAGTAGAGGAAGAAGTAAGTGGTGGAAGCGGTGGAATGTGTTACAAAGTGGTGGAGGCGGTAACATTAGTTTTGGTGGAAGAAATAGTGGCGCTGGATGGTTTTAATGGTGGTGGTATTAGTTTTTTCTTTTTGAATCAAAAATAATATTTTTTTTACATGACGGGTAACATTGTATTGTGAAAAGTATAGTTGGTTGTTTTTGACACGATCAAAAAAGGCGGATAACAAATACTTTTGGGATGATACCAAATCATATAAGACAAAATGGTTGTTTTTGGTACCACTGCTATCTTTGGTAACCGTTCGTACGCATGATTTTCAGATAACAAAAACATATAGTTGAATAAATTAATTGACGACCTAAGTTTGTTAAATCTAAACTTTATACATGACGTGTGGGATTAAAAGTTATAAGTGCGCCCAATATTCTACGAGGGATGGAAAATGGTGGTGGTGGAGAAAGAAGTGATATCCGGTGGTTTGTGGTACCGGGGGTCTGGCTTTGATGAGTAGTAATTGACTATGTTAATTATGTGTGCTGCTACAAAAGGATAACACTATAAATTAGAAATGTGGTTGATCGTCTTAATGCTAATATAAACTTGGTTAAAATACATGAAAATTAAGAAGAAGAAAAAATATTTGGATGTCACGTTATATAATAAATAACACTAAAAACTACATATTTAATATCAAGGTTTCTCCGTCCAATAGATAAATCTAAGGTTGTATTGAGATCCCGTAAGGTAGGGCGAGTTGGTCTTGGATTTCTCGAATGATAATTAATATAATGAAACGCTCCCTCTCGGTTTCTCCAATGAAAACCGAAACCTTCTAAAAAATAATCAATCGAACAACACTTAGATGGAACGCATCACCACCAATGTAAACTTCTCTCAATTGCTACATATCCAAGTGAAATTTCTGCTGATTAATCTGGTGATTTCGTCTTACCGCTATGAGGCATGCAATTAAATCTCTAATAGTGATTTTAAAGGTATTTAATAATTACAAAATTCTCTTATAAGTTTTGTTTATGCAAGTATTGATTTAACTTGGGTTCTTTTATATTTTTGTGTTAAGTTGATGACTTTTTAATTTGAATACATGTTTAGTTAACAAACTTTGATACATATAAGGTATTTTCTTTGTAGAACTGATGTTAGTCTCTCATTTTTCCCGTTAGCACTTTGTTTCGATCCCGTATTTGTAGACATTATTTGACTAATGTTAGGGTATTTGTTTAATCTCAAGGCCGATTAAACCAAATGTGTGTTGTATACATTGAAGGCGATTTAAGTTTGTGTCGGCTCTACCTTGAAACTAATAATTTTTCTTCGTAAGGTTATTTGAATTTATGTAGATACAAATATCAATATGACTATGCTCTTTAAAACTCCAAATTACTTGAGTAACACTAGATGTGAGAACGTCATTCATGCACTACTTAGCATAGTTGGTGTGAAATCTTTTATCCACGAATTTCTTCAATTTTATGTTATCAATATGATTGAGAAAGAATCTTACACATGTTTTGATTTACTATTATAAGTTTATTTTTTCAACTCACATGTGTATATCTCAAATTCTTCCAATAGCCAAGGGTTCTTCATTTTTATAACTCTCACATTTGCAAAAAGTAAATAAATAGTGTTTATCTATAGTAGGG
Organism: Papaver armeniacum; assembly: GCA_023531295.1. Classification (NCBI taxonomy): domain Eukaryota; kingdom Viridiplantae; phylum Streptophyta; class Magnoliopsida; order Ranunculales; family Papaveraceae; genus Papaver; species Papaver armeniacum. The sequence continues at coordinate 21,473 of JAJJWW010008126.1, read as the reverse complement.
AAAATATTATGGGTTTTTGCTTCACTCCTTAGAGCCTTAGTTATCAATAATTTCGGAACAAATGTATTCATAAACATCATGGAGTTGGATTGGCAGTTTATGCGAGTTTTTCTTTTCTTTTTTTTTGTATGTACTAATTTGGAAGAAAAAAGAGTCTTAATTTGGTAGGTACCCAACTTCCGAATCGAATTTGGACTTCCATAAAATTTCAAACACGTTAAGTTAAGTTTTCCTTTTGAGTTTGTAATTTTTAAATCAATTATATATTACTAAGTGTCTTCACCATAACGCTCATTTCACAAAATTAAAAAATAAAAATAAAATAAAAATAAAAAAAGCATATTTCACCCAATAATAAGCGGGGGTTTCCTTACCATTCAACGTGGAGGCTTTATATGCCCTGACCTATAACTCTTTAGATTTTATGGCGGTTCAAAGTTATTTATGCTAGTTAAATTTTTTTTAATTTAAAAGCTTTATTATTGATAATAAAATATAGTTATTAGCCTAGATTAACCGTACCAAGTTCAATTGGATGTTGGTGAGGCTAAACCGCTCGTTTCGTAGTAATTAACTTTCAGAAATATGGAATTTATTTTACTCCTAAAATTCATAGTAAACATTGCAAAATAATCTCCAAAATTCTAAAGGTTAGAAAAATCAGTAAAAATGATAAATATCTGGGGACTCCCCCTTTTCTTTGATAGGAGCAAAGTTAATAACTTTGAACCTTTGCTCAATAAATATTATGCTTCTCTGCAGGGCTGGATTGGCAAGATGTTTAATCATGCTGGTCGTACAGTTCTCATTAAAATTGTTCTACCGCTACCCTAATCATCAAATGCAAACAGTCTTGCTTTTCCTAAACAAACCCTTGATAACCTTGACAAAATACAAAGAGATTTCTGGTGGCAAAAGAAAAATAAGAAGAAATGTTATTACCCTAAAGCTTGGCCTAGTATTACAGTACTGCAAGTGACGCACGATAATTGCGCGTTACAGAGTTGCAGACCAAGTTTGTGGTCCGCTGTAATGGTGCAATGCGAAGCCATAATAGCGCAACGTAAGCTATAATAGCAAAACGCAAGCCATAATAGCGGTATGCTGTAGAGACCGTCAAGCACTAAGATAGTGGCACCCTGCAGGGCCAGTGAAGCGCAAGAGTGGCGCTATACTGTAAACCACATTGGCTAAGTGATGAAGCTTATTGGCCGACACAATAAGGCTTCATTGAAGGTTTGGCAAGACATGGCCAAAGTGACAGATGCAACATGCGATGTTGGCATCAATGCATATCCATGGAATTGAGTTGGCCCAAGCTCAAAGAGGATGCTAGAGTGAATAATAGGCTAAGAGTTGGTCTATGGCATATATTCAAGGTTGGCCAAAGCTTGAATAATGCAAACAAGTTGGTAATGCAAGAGTTGCATTACTATTGTCAAGCTAATTGGCAAGTGAAGCATATATGACGATGAGTAACTAGAGTGAGCTTAAGGAGCTGGCATCGATGTTTGAAGCTTAAGGAATGTTCGTGCATGAGTTTAGAATGATAAGCATGCAGGTCCAAGAGGGCTGAACGTTGGCGCAAGATGAATCCAAGATGGCACAAAGAAGTGTGCAATACGGCTCAAGTGACGGTTATAAGTTGGTTATTGGCTTCACAAGCGTGCCAAAGGTGCGAGACAAGTTAGAAGGGTTATGAAATGAGTTCATAGCCTTAATAGAGTGTTCATAACTACCAAGAACAGTGTGGCATCCGTTGGCTTGACAACACAAAAGGTGGCAGTTGGAAAAGCAAGTCATGGTTATGGAAACTACCCGATGGGACACATGGTCGTTCCATGCGTGTGCAAGTGTTGTGCACGGTTTTGGCTAGTGAGTTTGCTGTATAAATAGTCCTAAGGATTGGGAAAAATCAGTAGGCTTACATAGGAGAGTTAGTCTCATGTAGAGAGAGTTTTAGGCATTCACCAAGAGGGTGAATGGCCTGTTTTTGGTCCATGTGATGGACGAGTTTTGTAATCTTCCTTTAGTGCAATAAAATGGGTTTGTTGCAGTATATATTTGTGTTCATTATGTTGCTGATGTTGTGTGAGAATTGTTCAAGTACATGGCAGAACCTCTTATGCTTATGGGGGAATAAAGAGTTAGAGAGAAAGTAGAAAAGACTTCCGTTGTGCAATGCCTTATGAGTGAAGGCAGATGCGTACTTTGATGCAAGTATGCAAGGCTGAATGATTTTGGGTGATGTTGAGTCACTGAACCACAATCATTGCCGGTCATGTCCCATGAAAAATTTAGGCGATTAAATGGGCGTGTGACAAATGGTATCGAGCCGTGTTAGGGACACAGCTTGTCGATTTTTCTCTTTTACTCAAGTTAATGTCATTTGTTTGTCAAATTCAGAAGAATTGTTTGGGTTTCACCAAGATGGAGACTAGAAGAAGCTGATCTTGTGTGGAAAGATCAATTGGAAGGAACTTTGAAGCATGAAGTAGCAGCAGGCCATGAAAGTTTATGACAAAGGTGTCAAAATTCCATCCCAAAGTGTTAGGCGAACGCACAAGAATCGTTGAAAACCGGTTTTCAAGTGATTGCATGACAAAACTAAGGAGTATGCTGACTTCTATGGTGCAAGTCAGGTGTTAAAGTCCATGTTTCTCACAAGTATGCGAAGATTATGCATTTGGAATGCATTCTTTCGTAGTGTTATCGTGAAGAGTACATTACATGTGTGGTAATGGGAATTTTAGGGAAATTCCAATACAAAGAAGTTGATGGCCTTTTTGCAAGTGGCAAAGTAGATGAAGAACATGTCTATGTGATAGATTGAAGGTGTTTTCATCAGTAGCCAACTTGATGGAAGATTATAGTTATCTCTCTTGAATGCATATACCTTGGTGGTAATGCAAAAGTCCGGGTTGTGAACCAGATTTTTGTGGCAATGTGATGCCATAAAAGAAGAATTGATGGCAAATTCTTATCTAGCATAAAGCTTATTGAAAGGTCAAGAAATAAGCGCAAGTTAGGGAAAACCGATACACCACGGTCTCGCTTTGCAAAGAGTTCTTCGTTGATGCTAGATGCGCACAAGGAGTGTGCTTGCACCTGGTTTATGAGTGGGATAAGTATGCTTGGACAAGGTGTCCAAAGACCTCGCATTTTATCATAACCACAAGCTTTATGTTCTTGTCAACCGCAAATCAACAATTGTTGCTACTCAAGTTGATTTTGGGAAGGGGAAAGACAAGAGTAACCAGCCAGTGCATGGGCAAGAAATGAGTTCCAAGTTTGAAGAAGAATGCGCATTCTTGCTTCATGGAACGAGGAAGTGGCGCCTCATTTGCAAGGATTGTGCCTTGTTAATCTTGTCCAAGATAATTGTCCGCGGAAGTCATTGAGTGATGTGACTTTGCCGAGCTCTATGGTGATGCTCGTAATCACCAAGTAAAGTCCGTTCCAAAGTTGCGCAAAGGTGCACAAGTTTGTGTCAAGATTTGGATGCTAATTGGCATAGCATGTATGCAACAGTAGCATGCGCCAAATGGGATTTGGGCATGGCCAGATTGCATAATGCGTGAAGAAATGCAAGTTAGGCGAATTGTAGATGCATGGAAAAGAAGGACAAAGTAGTGGTGATGCATAATGATGGCATGTGGCCATTATTGAAGAAATCTTCATGAAAGCTAAAGCAAAATGATAGCATCAGTCTAAAAGGAGTATTCAACTAATTATCAATTATAGTGTGCTTCGTTATGGGAGTGGCATATGAACGTTGATAGTTGGAAGAGTTCATGGGCAAAGTGAATTGCTACATTGGGGACAATAGGTGTTGTCTCGCTTCCTTTGTTGTTTAGAAGCTTAAGTTGAAGTCAGTGATTGCAAGGCTTGTTAGGTCTTACAAGTTGCAATCGCCATGAGTATTTGCTCAAGTTTGAGTATACTTTCGCCTTTAGGTCGAGGGACCTTGGTGTTGGAATGAAGTCTCTATGTAAGGTAGTAGTGAATGAGGGTATTTGAAGTGAAAGATCTTGCCTCTTTTTGTTCAAAGTAAAGCTAGTTCACGTGGAAGATGCTACAGCATATTAAGCCAAAATATGCAAGAAGACGCTGGAAAGTGAAAGAAGCAAATATAGGAATTGGTGGCATAGTCGAGTTTGATGTTGAGAGTTATGTGGAAGTGCGAAGGCATTTGGCAGCGAATGCATGGAGTAACGCAGCAAGAATGAAGATATAAGTCCATCAAGTATGTGAGTTAAAAGAGTAACTCATAGTTTGAAGAACATGATGTTGTTTTTCCGCTACATTAAAGCGTAGGGAAGCTTGAAAGAGAAAGTGATGCTTAAATTGCTGGTTTCAAAGGCGCGTGAAGAGGATGCCCGGCCCAAAGAGGCGTTGTGATGTCACTGTGTATCCTAAGTCATGACTATACCAGTCATGCATTTCTATCATGATGTTGCGACAATACAAGCAAAGAACAAAGAAGGTGCAAGTTCTTTGGCATACAAATGATGCAAGTCCAAGAAGGTGAAGTTTACAACATGATTTGGAGGCCAAATCTAAAGTAAGTTCTCCAGATTGTCAAGATAGCAAAGGCTATGGATTGTGGCGCATACACGCAGTGGTATGAATCATAGCATGCATACCTTAAGGCATGGCATGATTTGGCGTAGGCGCATATGATTGAAGAATGAGGCCAAGTCTTGTATAAGTCCCGTTATGTTGCGTGGTGCAACTAAAGTCGGAAAATGGAGGCATAAGACTATGGAAATGATCGGCAGGATCAGCTAGGGAAGAATCATTACTTGTGTACACTTAGGCACAAATGATTCATGCGAAGTTCAAGCACAATTCGTGGAATTGGCTAAGGAGAATTTCCAAGTTGCATTTGGGTGTTGATATATGATTTGAGATGGAGTTGAAGCGGTCAGCGACAGACAACAAAAGTTCAAGATCTAGTAGGGATCAATGGCAAGGCAAGAAAAGCTAAGTGATGGCATAAAGTACTAGAAAGAGAAGTTTTGGCAAGGTTAAAGGCCAAGAAAAGTTTGCTAATTTCCGAGAAGGGCCTCGAGAAGTGTACAAGGCTGAGAACAAGTATAACGAGTATACTTTGTTGCGTTCAACGAGGGCGTTGAACGGATTAGGTGGGGGAGGTCTATTACAGTACTGCAAGTGACGCACGATGATTGCGCGTTGCAGAGTTGCAGACCAAGTTTGTGGTCCGCCGTAATGGTGCAATGCGAAGCCATAATAGCGCAACGTAAGCTATAATAGCACAACGCAAGCCATAATAGCGGTATGTTGTAGAGACCGTCAAGCACTAAGATAGTGGCACCCTGCAGGGCCAGTGAAGCGCAAGAGTGGCGCTATACTGTAAAGCACATTGGCTAAGTGATGAAGCTTATTGGCCGACACAATAAGGCTTCATTGAAGGTTTGGCAAGACATGGCCAAAGTGACAGATGCAACATGCGATGTTGGCATCAATGCATATCCATGGAATTGAGTTGGCCCAAGCTCAAGGAGGATGCTAGAGTGAAGAATATACTAAGAGTTGGTCTATGGCATATATTCAAGGTTGGCCAAAGCTTGAATAATGCAAACAAGTTGGTAATGCAAGAGTTGCATTACTATTGTCAAGCTAATTGGCGAAGTGAAGCATATATGACGCATGAGTAACTAGAGTGAGCTTAAGGAGCTGGCATCGATGTTTGAAGCTTAAGGAATGTTCGTGCATGAGTTTAGAATAATAAGCATGCAGGTCCAAGAGGGCTGAACGTTGGCGCAATAGAATCCAAGATGGCACAAGTGTGCAATACGGCTCAAGTGATTGTTATAAGTTGGTTATTGGCTTCACAAGCGTGCCAAAGGTGCGACACAAGTTAGAAGGGTTATGAAATGAGTTCATAGCCTTAATAGAGTGTTCATAACCACCAAGAACAGTGTGGTATCCGTTGGCTTGACAACACAAAAGGTGGCGCTTGGAAAAGCAAGTCAGCGGTTATAGAAATTACCCGATGGGACACATGGTCGTTCCATGCGTGTGCAAGTGTTGTGCACGGTTTTGGATAGTGAGTTTTCTGATAAATAGTCCTAAGGAGGGGGAAAAATCAGTAGGCTTACATAGGAGAGTTAGTCTCATGTAGAGAGAGTTTTAGGCATTCACCAAGAGGGTGAATGACCTGTGTTTGGTCCATGTGATGGACGAGTTTTGTAATCTTCCTTTAGTGCAATAAAATGGGTTTGTTGCAGTATATCTTTGTGTTCATTATGTTGCTGATGTTGTGTGAGAATTGTTCAAGTACATGGCAGAACCTCTTATGCTTATGGGGGCATAAAGATTTAGAGAGAAAGAAGAAAAGACTTTCGTTGTGCAATGCCTTATGAGTGAAGGCAGATGCGTACTTTGATGCAAGTATGCAAGGCTGAATGATTTTGGGTGATGTTGAGTCACTGAACCACAATCATTGTCGGTCATGTCCCATGAAAAATTTAGGCGATTAAATGGGCGTGTGACACCTAGTATCACTAAAGACATCAAAGAGGGAGATTTAGGAATTAGAATCCCTCATAAGCATAACCTCGCTTTAATCATTAGGCTAGCTTGGATATTAATCCATAATCAAGACCAGCTCTGGGCCAAGATTCTAAAGCATAAATATTTCAAAAATGATAACCCTTTAAGAAAATGCAGAAAGTATAGATCCTCCTGGATCTAGTCCAGTATAATGAAAGGTTTAGAGGTTATTAAATCCAATAGTGTCTGGTAGGTTAATAATGACATTGATATAAACATTTGGAATGATCTCTGGCTTCCTAACCAATCTATTCCCCTAAATCCTATCACTATATATAATAATATTCCCATCTCAGTTAGTAATCTAATGAATAAATATGGAAGTTGGAATATGAATACCATCATTAAATACATAAACCCCCTTTTTCACAATACTATTAACTCTATTAATGTTGACAATACTAAGCCTGACAGAATCAGGTAGAACTCTACTAATTCAGGAGAGCTTACTACGAAATATGCTTACAACTATCTCACCAAACTTAATTTTAATAAGAATGATGCCTCATTCCAGAAACAGATTTGGAATCTTAACATTATGCCTAAGGTTAACATGTTCAGTTGGAAAATTGTCGCAGGTGCTCTTCCTTTAGGTCAAAAGATGTCGATTTATGTGAAAGACTCTAACCCTTTCTGCTTACTTTGTGACAATAGTATTTTGGAGGTTTTGCGTTTCCTCCCCTGCCAAGATCGCTAATTAGCGTTTTCTCCCCAAATAGATTGAAATTAGTGTTTCCTCCCCTCGTTAGTTTTTCCATTCATTGCCCAGTTAGCTGAGTCAGCGCCTGTGAACGCGTGGCATAAATTGTACACGTTTTTCATGATCTTCGGAAAATACCCTCTAATGTTCTCCTCCTTCTCTGGCACCAGTACGCTGGCCTTTTCCGCCATTAATCAACACCAGTACTTCAATTAACCCCCGAAATCAAATCCACCATCGTTACTGATACTGCATCCATTTAATATTCATCCAGTAAAACAATCAAACCATCTCTGACTCGATCAATTTCTTCTTGGTATTTTTGCTGTAGAATTTCTCTTCAAGAACTTTCATCTAAAATTCAATTTCGTACCACAACAAAACCTGAAAACAGATCCATATGAGAACCCCCAAATTTGATGTTGTCAAACCAACAAATATGAATTGAAATTGTAATATTGGGGAGAAAATTAACGTAATATTTGATGTGTTAAACCCTTTAAAGCAGCAGCAGTTGTGCCATACACCACCAACACCAATTACATACATATTTCTTCTCTACCCAGCTGCAATCACCAACACAGAGGCAACCATGTTCTTTCCCCAATTACAGAATCATCACGACCCATATCCTCCAATCATACTCAAATTCCATTTATTACTATCAAACCCTAAATCCACTAAACAATCACCATCCACAAATTAAACGCATATACAACCATAAACTCCTCCAATTCCATTAGATCTGAACCAAACCCATGTTTAATTCATCACCTGAACCATTCAATGTCCTCACCTAGTCGCTTCACAAAAATATCAGATCCCCTAATTTCTAACCATCAAACCCATTTCCTCTCTTCCATTTTTATTGACAACAACAATTCTCGGCTTTAACTGTACCACTAGACTCAACCAAATCGATGCCATCATCACCAAATATGATCTTTGATAAACCCTTCTTTAATCTCTGCCATTTATCACCTCAATCGACAGCAGCAAAAACTCTTCTATCACCTTAATCGAACCCCATTAATCTTCTTGTAAACTAAGAGTACTTCTGATCTTCAAATCTATTACAAATACTCGATGAATACCCATCTGAGTTCATGGTTTCCGGTAGTAGCAGCTAGGGCAGAGGAGCTCGGTGTTGTTGAGAAGAGAAAGGAAAGTGAATATGACCTAGTTTGTAGGGTTAAGAATTAGGATCGGCTATTGGCACACGACTCAGCCAGGTGTGTGAGATCTATTTTGTTTTTGATGGAGGGTATTTTTGGAAGATCAGGAAAACATGTACAGTTTCTGCCACGCGTGCACAGGCGCAGACTCAGCTAACCGGGCAATGGATGGAAAAACTAACGATTGGAGGAAACACTAATTTCAATCTATTTGGGGAGGAAACGCTAATTAGCGATCTTGGCAGGGGAGGAAACACAAAATAACAGATGAAATGCACTTATTTGTGAACTGTTTCTTTACTAGAAAAATTTGGGATCTCTTTGGTTTAAACAACATTTACAACTTAAGATATTCAATTTTGGTTTAAGTTTTGGATGAACAACAAAGATTTTAAAAACATTCACGATAAAATCTCTTTCATTATCTGGTCAATTTGGAAATTTAGAAATAGCGTTAACTATAACAATGTTATGCTAGTGCCTCAAAAGCTGTTTGAATCCATTACTTCTACCTATCAGAATTATGTTAACACTATAAACAATCCTGCTAGCAGCCAAAGGAAGAAGAACATTACTCTGAGCAAGACCAATAACACTGTGAACAACAGATCTTTTGACTGGTTTATTTACTTTGATGCATCATATATGGAAGATGACTTTACAATGGGTTATGCAATCTTTATAATGGATCACACAGAAACAGAATCTGCGGTGCGAGGTAGCTGTGATGGGCTTCCCGCCTGTAGAAGCATAAAAGCAGGAGTTAAGGCTCTAGATGGACAAAGGACTTAAATCTCGCAATGTCCGCTTTATTAACGACCACAAACTTTTGGTGAAGACGATAAATGGAGAACTAAGCCCTAAGACCAGTCTTGGAGAGCTCAAAACAAAGATCAATAAATGCAAATTTTCTTTAAATACTTGTAATTCGGCTAATTTTTGTATAAAGCTAGGAAATATGTAGACTTTGAAGATAGGCTTGCAAAGGAAGTAAGAACTAGGAAAATCTTCTCCTTCTCAACGGAGAATTTGAACAGACATGAAAAAATCAACTTCCTAGAAAGGACTAATCTCAGATTAGATCATATATTATGTAATGTAAACTTCCTCTTATAAATAAATAAAAGTCTTCTTATCAAAAAAAAAAAAAAAAAAAAGAGGCTAAAACCGCTCGAATCCGGTGCATGCCCACCCCAAGACCAGACTACTGGAGTGCGGCAAAATAGACATGGCATATAGTTGGCTTCGTATGGAAAAAACAAGGGAAAAATATCGTTTGGTCCTTTTTTAAGTGGGCCCATGTCTGTTTGGTCCTTTGGTCAAACGCCTTTACTGTTTAGTCCATAATTATTTAAAAATATAAAACAGATAAAAATACTCTTCCGTGTTAATTTTTACTTATTTTCTTGTAGCAGTTCATTCCAGAAATGAAGTCCATATAAAAACCTAAAAAAACAAACTTCATTCCAGAAAATGAAGTCCATATAAAAACAGAAAATGAAGTCCAAATAAAAACCTAAAAAACAGACTTCATTCTCAGGAATGAAGTCCATATAAAAACCTAAAAAAAAATACTTCATTCCAGAAAATGAAGTCCATATACACAGCAGCAGAAAATGCGTTTCTTCATCTTTTTCTTCTTCTTTGTCAACAACCGCAGCAGAAATATCTTTTTATTTTTCTTCGTCTTTTTTTTCTTCATCTTTTTCTTCTTCTTCGTGAACAACAGCAGCAGGAAAATCTTTTTCTTCTTCTTCACCTTTATCTTCTTCTTTGTCAACAATAGCAGCAGTAATGTGTTTCTTCTTCTTCGTCATACACAGCAGCAGAAAAACCTAAAAATTTCGTCATTCTTCATCGTCTTCATGAGCGAATGAATGTAAAAAAGAAAAATGGGGAGGAGAGAAACTAGATCTGAAAATAGGAGGAGAGAAAGTAAATACAAATAAGATATTTTCTGGTTTCTTTCTATATATATGGTCCCAAAGGGTATTTGTGCTTACTACAGGATAACATTTACATCATCCATGACATCACCTAGGACCAAACAATAATTTCTAGGACTAAAATATAATATATTTTCCCAAAAAGGACCAAATGTGACACACGACCTGGTCAACAGAACTGACTTCTCTAATATATTATTCCTGGGACCTAAATTAAGTATTTCCTACAAAAAAAAAAAAAAAAAAAAAAAATTACGGTTTAGATTCAGAATGAGTAATTTAAGTGCATGACCTCGTTATCACTGGAACCCCCCTCAAAAAGGGACCAGAAACTTCTACCACCTCTTATCTTATATGAATTAAAGAGGTGCCCTTTTCTTCGGTCAAAGAAACCCTAACACCAAACACATTCTCTTAGATCTTCTGCTGAAATTCTTCTTTCCTAATGGAGGCGATGCGATCGAAAGTTCTTAGAGATGCTCTAGCTGTTTGGAGAGCTAAATTTTCCTGTGTAAGTTTTTATTTGTCTCTGATTTGTGGTATCATCTTTTAATGTTTTGTTGAAAAGTGATTTCGATTCTGTGGCTTTTTATGATGATATTAATCGCCCACCAGTATGATTTTCTTTTAGATCCATGGGATTTCTCTGATTTTCCTCTTCTAGTTCAGTGATAGGATGGTAGTTGCATGTATGATGTTCTTCCTCTTCATGATATGGATACTGTGGGAATTGAGCAAAAAAAAAAAAAAAAAAAGATATGGATACTGTGGGTGTACCTTATTTTGCTATTAACCTCAACCTTTTGTTACTTGGGCACAATTGTTTGATATTGGTTATTTTGACCTTTTATGGCCCTTAAATGCATCCTAATTTTTATTTTTTAAAATTTTAGTTGATTTTTATGGTTTGATTTAGGATCCTTGCTTGGGGTAGCTGTTGAATGTTGTAGTTATTTGATATTGGTTCTTTCTCCTTTAATTTAATTTGTGTTAGTGTATTTGCCTATTGGTTATTGCCGGATGTGTATCTGTAATGAAGGCGGGGCAGTGGTTAGATGATTTTGATATCAATTTTTTGCTTGTTGGTCATGTTTTCTTTTATGTGAACAACTAAAGCAACCGTTTTGTTGCTGTTAGGTCATCGTGAGTTATAGATATTGCATGGTGTTGGCGTTCTCTAGGACCTGTAGGGAAACTAAACTAATTTCCTTTACCATGCAGCCGCCTATTAATGCTACAGCAGCACAGCGAGCTGCAACATCATGCAAGTGCTGCCACAAGCCGGAGGATAAGCTCCGTGAACAAGAACGTGCTAAGCTACGTGAAGGTAAAAGCCATGTGTTTAGCTTTGCTTTTCTCCTTTTCAATACTTCTATAAGAATTTCTCATTCGTGATCATTAAACAGATCTAAAGGTAATAAACGATGATATTGTCAATTCTGAGGCTAAGCTCCATACCCTGTTTGTGAAGTGGCTCGCGTATAATGAACACAGCCATTTTGATCTGGAAGACGGAAAAGCTTTTAGAGAGAGGTTTGGTATTTTTAAGGGCACTGCGCGGTTCATCAACCAACATAACAAAAGCGGCTCTCCCACCATTTGCGGATTAACCCCCTTTGCAGATTTGACTCTTGATGAGTTTGGAAGTAGTTCGTGGAAGACCTATCCGAAGAAACCTAACCAGGTTATAGCTGCTATACCTGAGTACATGGATCAGGAAGCTAATTAACTAACCAGGTCATACCTGCTGGTATTGCTGTGTTTGGTCTTAATATGAGTGTGGGAAGTTTCTAGTTATTTTGATGTATTCTGCTGTTCGAGTAGTAGTAGTATAGTAAGTAGGACTTGAAATGGAACTATTTGTTGAAACTTGATTGCATCTTCTCTGGCTGTAATTGTAGTATTGGGTTTCAGACCTTTTTTTCTAAAATATTTGTTGTGCAATACTACTACTATTTGATAAGGATAAAGCATACTGGAATACCTGGTTACCAGTGTCAGTCTGCTTACCAGTGTCAGTCTTAGATTATTACCCTGAGAGGAGACGAGTTCTGTTTTTTTTTTTTTGTTTGTTTGAAAGTTTGATGAGTTGAATTGATATTGCATATCGCTGAAATATGGCCAAAAATATACACAGCATTTGGTTGAGACTTGAACGCGTCTGCCTTGTATGGTGTACAAGAGGAGATGTGGTCCTGCGGATGTATTGGTTGGGTCACAAACATAAGGCTCCTGCGGCATCATTTGTTGGGGCGTTCGGACTTCCGTAGAAGTATTTGCCTAAGCAGGAACTGCCGCCTTTGACCTTCTTGTGGTGTCTTATTCTACACCACATCGATAAAGATAATGGCCGGGAGACTGGTAGAGTTAGAGAGAAGTAGACGTTCATTGAATAACATACTAGAGCATTGACACTCTTCGTCAGTCCGCTCTTTTTCGGGAATACTGTTTTATGTCTTTAGAAGTGTGTATTTATTATGCTGTTGTTAGAAGTGTGCATTCCATTATCGTATGTGGGCAATGCTTACTATGAGATGGCTGCAAGAGACGCATAATGATTACGCGTTACTATGAGATGGCTGCTCTTTTTCGGGAATACTGTTTTATGTCTTTAGAAGTGTGTATTTATTATGCTGTTGTTAGGATTTATGCATTCCATTATCGTATGTGGGCAATGCTTACTATGACATGGCTGCAAGTGACGTACAATGATTACGCGTTATAGAGTTGCAGGCCAAGTCTGTGGTCCGCCGTAATGGTGCAATGCCGAGCCATAATAGCGCAATGCTCAGCCATAATAACGGTATATTGTATAGACCGTCAAGCACTAAGATAGTGGCACCCTGCAGGGTCACTGAAGCGCAAAGGTGGCGCTACACTGTAAAGACATTTGGCTAAGTAATAAAGCTTATTGGCCGACACAATGAAGTTTCATTGAAGGATTGGCAAGACATGGCCAAAGTTGACAGATATAACATGCGATGTTGGCATCGATGCATATCCATGGAATTGAGTTGGCCCAAACTCAAGGATGACGCAAGAGTGAAGAATAGGCCAGGAGTTGGTCCATGGCATTAGTTCAAGGCTGGCCAAAGCTTGAACAATGCAAACAAGAGAGTGGCATTATTATTGTCAAACAGATTGGCTAAGTAAAGCAAATGGCGCCAGATAACTAGATTGAGCTAAGGAGTTAGCCTTGATGATTGAAGCAAAAAGATTGTCCATGCATTAGCTTAGAGCAATAAGCATGCAGGGCCAAGATGGCTGAGCATTGGATCAAGGCAGATTCAGTAAACAAAATTGTGCAATATGGCTCAAGTGGCGGTTAGGAGTTGGTTACGAGCTTTACAAGCATGTCAAATGTGTGAGACAAGGGAGATGGTTATATAAGTAGTTTATAACCATTTCTGAGTGTTCATAACCACCAAGAACAGATATGTGGCACCTGTTGGCGTGACAACTGAAAAGGTGGCAGTTGAAAGTGGCGGTTATGGAAACTACTTGGACACTTGGTTGTCCAAGGCTTGTGCAGCGGTTGCACAAAAGTTTTGGCCTGATCCTAGCATGTATAAATAGCTTAGGAATCAATAATGTTAGGGTTGTTCAATTGGAGAAGAACCACTGATTTTGTAGAGAGAGTTAGGCATTCACCGAGAGGTGAATGGTCTTTTTTTGGTCCATGTGATGAACGAGTTTTGTAATCTTCCTTTAGTGAAATAAAATGGGTTTGTTGCAGTATCCTTTGTGTTCATTATGTTGTTGATTTGTGTGAGTTGATCAATTGGTTTGATGCATGGCAGAACCTCTTATGCTTATGGGGGCATGAAGAGTTAGAGAGAAAGAAGAAAAGACTTCCGTTGTGCAATGCCTTATGAGTGAAGGCAGATGCGTACTTTGATGCAAGTATGCAAGGATGAATGATTTTGGGTGAAGTTGATTCAACTGAACCACAATCATTTCCGGTCATGTCCCATGAAAATTTTAGGCGATTAAATGGGCGTGTGTGAGGTATCGAGCTATGTTAGGGGACAGTTTTTGCTTCATTTTTCTCTTTTTACTCAAAGTTAATGTCATTTGTTTGTCAAATTCAGTGGTGAATTGTTTGGGTTTCACTAGTATGGAGACTAGAAGAAGTTGTTCTTGTGTGGAAAGATCAATTGGAATGAACTTGAAGCTTGAAGTAGCATCAGGCCATGAAAGTTTATGACAAAGGTGTCAAAATTCCATCCCAAAGTGTTAGGCGAGCGCGCAAGAATCATTGAAAACCCGGTTTTCAAGTGATTGCATGACCAAACGAGGAGTATGCGACTTCTATGGTGCAAGGCAGGTGTTAAAGTCCTTGTTTCTCACAAGTATGCGAAGATTATGCATTTGGAATGCATTCTTTCGTAGTGTTATCGGTGATGAGTACATTACAAGAGGTAATGGGAATTTTGCGAAAATTCTGAACTCAAAGAAGTTGATGGCCTTTGCAATGGCAAAGTAGATGAAGAACATGTCTATGTGATAGATTGAAGGTGTTTTCATCGTAGCTGTTGATGGAAGATTATAGTTATCTCTCTCAATGCATGTACCTTGGTGGTAATGCAAATTCTGGTTGTGAACCAGCATTTTTGTGACAATGTGATGCCATAGAAGAAGAATTGGATGGCCAATTCTTATCTAGCATAAAGCTTATTGAAAGGCTGAAGACAAAAGCGCAAGTTAGGGGAAAACCGATACACCACAATCTTGCATTTGCAAATATTTCTTCGTTGATGCTAGATGTGCACAAGGAGTGTGTTTGCACTTGGTTTATGAGTGGGATCAATATGCTTGGACAAGGGTGTTCAAAGACCTGCATTTGATCGTGACCACAAGCGGTTGTTCTTGTCAATTGCAAATCAACAATTTTTGCTACTGAAGTTGATTTTGGAGGAGGGGAAAGACAAGAGTTGCCAGTTGTTCATGGGCAGTAAAAATGAGTTCCAAGTTTGAAGAAGAATGCGGCATTCTTGCTTCATGGAACGTAGGCAGTGGTGCCTCATTTGCAAGGATTATGACCTTGTTAAGATTGTCCAAAGTGTTTATCCGCGTAAGTCATTGAGTGATATGAGTTTGCTGAGCTCTATGGTGATGCTCAGAATCACCAAGTAAAGTCCGTTCCAGTTGTGGAAAGGTGCACAAGTTTGTGTCAAGATTTGGGTGCTGATTGGCATAGCATGTATGCAACAGTAGCATGCGCCAAATGGGATTTGGGCATGGCCAGATTACATGATGCGGCTAGAGATGCAAGTTAGGCCAAATTGTGGATGCGAAAGATAAGGACAAAGTAGTGGTGATGCATAAAGATGGCATGTGGCCATTATTGAAGAAATCTTCATGACAATGCTAAAGCAAAATGATAGCATCGCCTAAAGGAGTATTCAACTAATTGTCAATTATAGTGTGCTTTGTTATGGGAGTGGCATACAAACGTTGATAGTTGGAAGAGTGCATGTGGCAAAGTGAATTGCTACATTGGGGACAATAGGTGCTGTCTCGCTTTCTTTGTTGCATAGAAGCGAAGTTGAAGTTGGTATTGCAAGGCTTGTTAGGTCTTACAAGTTGCAATCGGTTAGTGCGAGTATTTGTTCAAGTTTGAGTATACTTTCGGTTGGGTCGAGTGGACCTTGGTGTTGGAATGAAGTCTCTCTATGTAAGGTAGTAGTGAATGAGGGTATTTGAAGTGAAAGATCTTTCCTCTTTCGTTCAAAGTAAAGCTAGTTCGCGTGGAAGGTGCTACACAACATATTAAGCCAAAATATGCAATAGAAGACGCTGAAAGTGAAAGAAGCAAATAGAAGAGTTGGTGGCATAGTCGAGTTTGCTGTTGAGAGTTATGTGGAAGTGCGAAGGCATTTTGCAGCGAAGGCATGGAGTAACACAACAAGAGTGAATATGTAAGTCCATCAAGTATATGAGTTAAGAGTAACTCATTGTTAGGAAGAACGTGATGCTGTTTTTCCGCCACATTAAAGCGTAGCAGTTTGAAAGAGCAAGTGATGCTTAAAATTGCTGGTTTCAAAGGCGCGTGAAGAGGATGCCTGGACCAAAGAGGCGTTGTGATGTCACGGGTATCCTAAGTCATGACTATACCAGAGTCATGCATTTAAATCATGATGTTGCGACAATGCAAGCAAAGAACAGCAAGGTGCAGGTTCTTTGGCATATAAATGATGCAAGCCCAAGAAGGTGAAGTTTGCAACATGATTTGGAGGCCAAATCTAGTGAAAGTCCCGAAGTTTGAAAAGTACAACAAAGGTTATAGATGGTGGCGCATACCAAGAGTGGTACGAAGTCATAGGGTGCATGCCTTAAGGCATGGCATGATTTTGCGTAGGCGCATATGATTGAAAAATTGAGGCCAAGTCTTGTATAAGTCCTGTTATGTTGCGTGGTGCAACTAAGGTCGGAAAATTGAGGCATAAGACAATGGCAATGATCATTGTGATCAGTTGGGAAGAATCATTACTTGTGTACACTTAGGCACAAATGATTCATGCGAAGTTCAAGCACAATTCAGGGAATTGGCAAGAAGAATTTCCAAGTTGTATTTGGGTGTTGATATGCAATTGTAGTTGAAGTTGGAGCGTATGCCAACGTGACAACAACAGTGCAAGTCATTAGGATCAATGGCAAAGCAGTAAGCTAAGTGATGTCATTTGGTACTATGCATAAAAGTTTTGGCAAGAAAAAAAATGGCCAAGCAAGTTTGCTGATTTCTGAGATAGGCTCCGAAGCGTACAAGGCCAGGGAACAAGTATAACGAGTATACTTTGTTGCGTTCAACGAGGGCGTTGAACGGATTAGGTGGGGGAGGTCTATGACATGGCTGCAAGTGACGCATGATGGTTATTTTCAATGATGTTGTAGTAATAAGTTCATTGAGACTTGTGAAAGCAGATTTTTTAGACTTAATTTTTATAAATAAAAATAACAAAGTCAATTAAAATGTGTGGTGAAAATTATGGAGAGACTGGGGCTACGATTCCACAAATTTTTCGCACTCATGTGGTTAAGCTATCAATTCTAAACAATTAAAGCTCAAATGATAAAGTTTTATTGACTCTAATTCATTGCCTAAGGTAGATTTCGAAAGTAATGGGTGTAAAACTAAAGCATGAGACAACAAAACATCTAAGCTAAGCATGACCCATAAATTGTAATAACAACCATTCAATGAAACTCATAAATAAATTGAATAACAATGCAAATAGTCATAACAAGAATTGATAGAATTACCACATTTGTGAAATTTGGCTTCCTCCATTGCCCCAGAGGATGGGATTAGCTTCTCATCATGGAAACACACTCAAAATATGATTTCATTGCTCAAAGTGTTTACAAATGATCAAAAGGAACGCTATGACAAAAATGGTGAAAATCAAGAATTTGTTACGCTTGTGAGTCTCCCAAGAATAAACGGTTTTTAACGACCCTTATGTGATCCATAAGCACATATTTATATCGCAAACTCGCACCCTTATGTGATCCATAAGCACAAATCTCTACCCAAATCTCTTGAATGCGAATAATCCTCTCTTCACTCCTCTGCAACACCCGGAGATATTATTTGCCTTCTTATCTCTTGGTTTGATTTTCACGCGTCACAGTGTAAATCTTGAGAAGAGTTTCCTTATTTATCTCATTTAGACTTCGAGCTCTCCCAACACGTTGAAAACTCGTTATCCATACGTCCGACTACCAAAAATATAACCGAGAATATTTTGTTTCCTGAATAATGAAACGAACACGTGACACTCTGTTCTTTCAATTCAAACCTCATATCTTCCATGTTTTGATGTAACACGTCAGAATTTGATTCCGACAAAATTCCAACAAAATCTTGTCCAATTCAATCTGAAACAAAAACTGCAGTAAACACTTTCCCGTCAATTCTTTGTTCAAACCGTGAAGATGGTGACTGCCCCTTATCCTTTGTGTTGGGGTGCCGATAGCAGATGGGGTGTACTGGGGTGCCGATAGTGATTGAGGTGCCCCTTAGTAATTGAGGTGCCCCTTAACCTACATTGAGTGTCCGAATAACACGTGTCCTCCGGGGTGCCTTTTAACACTTTTTCGAGACGAATTTTCCAAAAATGTTTATTCCGCAAAAATACCTACACACACATAAAACACCATAATAAGTACAAAATTGAGTGCCAACAATATAAAGTATTGAGATCAAATTAGACACAAAAATATGTCTATCAAATACCCCCAAACTTATTATTTGCTACTCCCCGAGAAAATTAATTTTAGAAAATAAAATGACTACACTTAGCACGTGCAACAAGCCGTTAAACCGCTAGGTGGCCCTAGCGGCGGAGTGATGTCTCCGGAGGGTTTACCAGAGGTGTAACCACAAAACCTTTACTCAGACCTAGCTATCTCACGCTTTAACCTTGAAGGCACTAAAGAATCTCCTTGGTTGGCATACTTATTGACTACGGGAGGAAGTACCCTGATGTGAAATTCCAATTGTTGTACACAAGTTTCCACTCAAGCATTCTAAAATTCATATAAAGTGTGAGCTCTACTCGTATAGTTTCTCGGACATCATAAACCTAGAGTCAACCAATCACATGGATAGATTAAGAAGATGGATGTAGAGAAAACGTAGATGATGTTGACTAAGGTGAACCTATCCTAATGGACCGAGATATTGATGTCGGACTAATATCAACACACCGGCATATACAAGGGAACCAAAGGTCGATAATCCTAACTCTAGGTCAACTCAGCTAGCATATACAAGGGTACCAGTGGTCGACTTTATTATATTTATTCTAGTTGGTCTGGTGGTCAGGTCTCATTTCATTTTATTTTATTTTATTTTTGTATCTCAGTCACTCTATTTCACCCTAGCCATGGTAAAAAGAAAAAAAAAAGTGATCGGGATTCTTTCGATGTTTCCATAACGAGATATGGCGAAACTACCATGTTTTTTTTTTTCTCCTAACACCCGAGGCTCTGTGCTTTTATGAATAGACTCTTCTAGATGTTTCCATCTAATCAGATTGGTTCCTCAACTCCTACAACCAAAATGCTTCCATCCACTTAGATTGGTTAGTGCCATCCTTAATAAACATAAATTTCTAGGCTCTGGAGTTTATTTATTGCAACTAGAAGCTAACGAAAAAAGTTTCTTTCCCACCCCCAAACTTAAATCTAACATTGTCCTCAATGTTCTAAAGATGAAATTAAAAGCATGAACAAGAAGAAACTGTTACCACTTGATGGATGGAAAAATAAATAAGGAAGGATATTATCGTAAGCATGAGTGTGGGTGCCTCCCAGGAAATTCTAAATTTAAAGTCTTTAGCATCAAATACCTCAAAAGGGATTGTCACCTTCCAAAGTCATATACCAATAGTCAAAACAATTGTGGGTCCATAAGACCAAATAGAGTACACAAATATGAGACAACCGACCGGTTCATAAAAATGAAAAGAAGGAGCACGTCCTCATCTAAGGTTTCTATCAAGACAATCGGGTTTATCCGGGAGCGAATGAACTTCATATGTGTGTCTCGATAAATAAATTCATCCAAAAATGGGTCTCTAATACCTGGTTACCTCCCGACGCATCGGGAGGATCGGGTTGTGGAGTCCTAATAGTTTCTAGCAATATTTCAGACAAGACAGGCCTCGAGTCCCAAGTTAGGGACTCTAATTAGGGATACGTGACAATCACAAGAATCATCACTACCCCCAAACTTAGGGTTTTCATTACTCACGTACAAACCTCTAACTATTGCTTGAATTTCCTGGATCTTCGTAGTCCTTAAAATACTCAAGAGATTCTTCTAGTTCTCTACCCCCAAACTTAGGGTCATCATTACTCTTAAAGACCTAAAACTATTGCCCTAATTTCTCGGGGTCCATAGAATCTTTAAAATACTCAAGAGCTTTTCTAAAGATTGATCACATCTGATCTAAGAGAATGGTTTCCTCAAAATTATCTAGAGAATCTACCAGTAAAGTGTCAAGCCAATTATCCTGAACTAAAGTGCTAATCATATTCACTTCTTCTAAATCATCGTTAAACGGGAAGGTTGTCTAGTAACATTAAAGATATTTAGTTCAAAATGGTCATATTACCAAAGGATATGTTCATAAGCCCGCCTTACAGTTGATGACAAAATTAGTATGTGGCTAAAATGGGCGACCTAAAATCACCGAGATTTGAGCATTTGGGTCCCGAACAGTGGTTGGGTGTGTAACAACGAAATCCACTAGATAAATAAACTTATCAACCTCAATCGTAACATCCACTATGACACCACTAGGACTTTTACGAGACCTATCAAACTAATTGTAGTGTCATTTTAGTCGGTTCAACTTACCAAGACCTAGCTGGGTGTATACATGATACGGGAGTAAGTTCACACTAGCTCCTAAGTCAAGTAAAGCTTTATCGACCATGTGGTTACCAATCGCACAAGAAATGAGCGGGGCATCCGGGGTCCTTATACTTAGGGGGTGTTTGGTTGAAGAATGAAAATTACTTGACCACCTAAAAAGGCTTTTTTTGGACATTAAGCTTACGCTTTCGTGTACAAAGATCTTTAAGGAACTTGGCATAAGAAGGCATCTCGCTAATGGCTTCTAATAAAGAAATATTGATGTTAACCCGTTTAAATGTTTCCATTATCTCGTTGAATGTCGACTCCTTCTTTGTTGGGGCTAACAATCATGATATGGGGATCTAGGAACAAAGGTAGTCCTATCGAATTTCTTGGGACTCCTTAGGGATTGTTTCGGCTTCTCGATTCATGGGTTCCTCTTGGGAAGTAGAAGGTGGCATGGCTACCTTATTGTATACTATTTTACCGCTCCTAAGGATTTTTATCGAGTTCACATGGTTTGATGATTCCTCACCAACTAAAGATATTTGATGGACCCCCCTAGGATTGGGTTGAGTTTGTCTAGGAAACTTACCTTCTTCTCTCTCACTTAAATACTTAGCTATTTGGCCGACTTGAAGTTCTAATTTAGCAAGAGTCCTGGGAATTATCCTTATGGTTCTCACTGGTTTCTTGTTGAAAGC
>JAJJWW010008125.1:0-27770 GCA_023531295.1 Papaver armeniacum | reverse complement strand
GAAACTTTAATTCTTTTTACAAATTTATTTTGAGTTTACTTTTCTTGTCGATTGTCTCTATTGTTTTTAATATCTAAGATTATTACTTAGGTTGTTCAACTGGCCATTTGAATTAACTTGGTAGTAATTCTTCTACTAGTATTAGAGTTGGTGATACGTGTAATAGTCACTCAATTCCATACACAAGTAGTACATCGCAAAAGCTAACAGAGGGATTACATAAGCAATTGTGTATAGAGATGACACTAGTAAGGTGCACCGAGCTTATGCGTCGATGCTAGGATCAACCTAATTCACAAAACGTAATGCATCCGGTGGGTTACATCTTGAGAGCTTATTCATGGTGGCTCGGATGGATAGAATCTGGTAGTCGAGCGCTTCCGTATCCCGTGGCAACGGAATTCGAGGATAGCGAGCTTATTGCTATTCTACGGTTGGTGATATAGAAAGTCTACAAGAAATAAACAAGTACTTTTATTAAGTTTCTTTCCAGTGACGAATGATTCCTTAATCATCTTTCTTTTATTTGTTATTCTTTTCATTTTACTTTAAACCAATCCCTTTGTCTTTTACTTTATTTTGCTTTGAACTAAATAACATATCAATTACACAATTCTACGTGGGAACGATCTCTTACTACCGCTATATTACCAGTTAATTAGTGGGAAATATCTTGAATAATTTGTTGTGTAAACGACGCGCATCACAATTCTATATTTTGTCCTTCGAACTGCTTCCCATTGTCAGATACCAACTGTGCTGGAACTCCAAATCTGCATATAATGTTCTCAAATATAAAAGTAAAAACATCCTTATCGCGAATATATTGTACCGCTTTCACCTCTGCCCATTTTGTGAAATAATCAGTGAGCGACAATCAAATATCTTCTCGTCCGTTCTGGTAAAAATGGCCCTACAATGTCTAATCCCCACTTTCCAAATGGCCAAACACTTGTTGAAGAATTTAACGGAGCTCCTGGTGCATGTATTTTCTTCCCATGCCTTTGGCAATCCTCGCAACGCCTTGATACTTGTTTCGCGTCCTCATGCATATATGGCCAATAATAACCCTGCATTTTTGCTTTATATGCTAAAGATCTTCCTCCATTGTGATTACCAAAGATCCCCACTATGCAACATCTTCAATATGATTTCTCCTTCCTTTCTTGTTAAACATCTAAGTGAAGGCCCGTTAAAAGATCTTCGGATAGCACTCCATCTCTTAATTCATAATTTGTTGCTCGGATTTTTAATTTGTGTGTCTCTAATCTATTTCTTGGTGTTTCTCCTGTCATCAAATATGCATGAAGCTCCGTTCTCCAATCTTCTTCGCAGAGTGTTTGTGTTTCATCTTTTACTGCCATTACATCGGTTTCTTGTTCTTCTTCTTTGTCAATTGACGGCAATCTAAAGTGTTTGTATTTTAATATTTCTCGCAACCGGATCTGTCATCATACTTGATATAAAAGCGAAAGCGTCTGCGAGTCTATTATTTCTCCTTGATATATGTCTCCACTTTATTCTTGGTATCTGCGTCGACAACTCGTCAACAAGTTTTTTATATTTTTGCAAAGACAATTCGTTTATAGCATATTCTTCTTTTATCTGGCGAATTGCCAATTGTGAATCACTAGTAATCCTTACATTCTCGACTTCATTTCTATTGCAAATCGCAAGGCATGTATTATAGCTTCATATTCTTTTCATTATTTGTTGATGCAAACTCCAATCTGAAAGAAAGAGCTATTTTATTACCCTCTGGCGATATCACAACAATTCCTATTCCATTTCCTTCTCCATTTGATGACCCATCTACCAATATTTCCCATCTATTCGGCTCCGTTAACAAATCTTTCGGATCTCCATGTTCTTCCTCAACATCCATCATTTCTTCTACCGATTCATCTTCTTCCAAAGGGAATTCTCTAAAAAGTCTGCGACAACTTTGTGATTTTGGCGAAGATAGTATTTCATATTTGAGTTTGCAATGACTTATTTGAGCATTCCATCTCTCAACTCTTCCCGACCTCTTTGAATTCTTCATCACTGATTCTATCGGTACTTTTGTCACCACCTTGACAACATGCGCTTGAAAATATATCTGACTTAAATGTTGCATAAACTAATGCTAAGATTAGTTTTTCAATTTTTGAATAATTTCTTTCCGCAGCGTTGAAAGTTTTGCTGATGTAATAAATTGGTTTTTATACTCCTGCGTCCACTCGTAGTAACACTGCACTTAATGCATGCGAAGTTGTCGCAAGATAGATCAACAATTCTTCTCCTTCTTCCGCTTTTTGCATTTGATATGTCCATTAAATGTTCTTTTATTCCTTGCAAGGCTTTCTCACACTCATCTGTCCATTTAAACTTCGATCCCTTTCTAAGGATGTTGAAAAAGTGCTTGCATTTGTCAGATGAACGCGAGATGAACCTCCCTAGCGATGCTAACAACCCATTTAACTTTTGAACATCTTTTATTGTCGCCGGTGTTGGCATATCGCGAACTGCTTGTACTTTTTCTGGGTCGACTTGAATTCCTTCTTTGGATACAATGTACCCTAAAATTTTTCCGAGGCGACCCCAAAGGTGCATTTTTCCGGTTTACTTTGATATTAAATTGCCGCATTTGTTCAAAAATTTCTTTCAAATCCCGTACGTGGTCTTTTGCTTTTCTACTTTTTATTAACATATCATCAACATATACCTCCGTGTTTTATGTATCCATCTTGCGAACACCTTCTCCACCATTCTTTGGTATGTCGCACCGCATTTCGCAGACCAAATGGCATTTTTGTATAACAAATAATCCTCTTGGAGCAAAGAAAGCGGATGTTCTTGGTCTTCTTCGGCGAGAGGAATTTGATTGTAACCCTTGTATCCATCAAGAGAAGATATCCTTTCATTTCCTCGCCGTTGCTTCAACCATTTGTGGAATATCCGGTAACGGAAACTATCTTTAGGACAAGCTTTATTTAGATCAAGTAAAGTCTATACAAATTCTTATTCCTTTTTCTTCTTTGGAACTATAACCATATTTGCTATCCATTCTGGATATTTTGCTTGTCTAATAATTCCTGCGTCCAACATTTTCTCCTAATTCTTCTTCTATTTGAGGATGATATCTTTGTCGCGATCTTTCTAATTCTTTGTTTAAAGGGTTTTACATTCTTGTCAATTTCCAATTTATGGCAAGCCACGATGGATCTATACCGGGCATTTCATCCATATCCCATGCGAAAATGTCTTTATAATCTCGCAACAACTCAACAGTTCTTTTCTCTTCATCCACTTCCATTTTAGTCCCAATTTTTAAGATTTTAGGCTCCTCCTCGGTTCCAACATTCACTTCTTTTGTTTGTTCTGCTGCAACATAGCTAGACTTCGGCTCTCACATAGGAGTTGGTCCTCTTATTTCCTTCGCGAACTCACTCCCTTCTCCCATGATTTCGCTGTATTCCTTTTCCTTCTTTTTGCTCTTATCATGTAAATTCTAAATTCCTCTTCTTTCTTAGTTTGCTTTTATCATCTTCCTGCGATCTTTTCGCTTCTTCATTTGCCCTTCACAATGCTTTACCTCGATTTGATAATATATTCTTCCTTTATCAATATCTCCTCGATCTCACCAATTCCACTCGGTGCAGAAATTTGATGCACTGATGAAGTGTTGATGCTACTGGAGAAATCGCATGTACCCAAGGTCTCCATAACAATATGTTGTATGGCGATTCCATATCCACTACACTTAGTGTCACTTGTGTTTCAATTTCTCCAAGTAAAATTCGCAATTTCATCTCCCCTTTTGGTACTTGTTATAGATTTTCCAAAACCATGAATATTATATCTTGGAGAACTCATTTCTTCATCTTTATATCCTAATTTTTTGTAAGTATGGTAAAACATGATACTCACCAAACTCCCGTATCCACCAAAGTTCTATTTATTTCCCATTCTTCCGTTACCTTTGTCGATTCTTCTCTTTTTTTGCTTGCATTTATCGTGATCACTAGTGGAGATGTATGATTCAAACTTTCTCTAGGAACTTCCGCGGCTGTGAATGTTATTTTCTGTTTTTCCCATTCCTTCAAAGACGATGTCTTCTCCTCATCTATAATCTTCTTTCCTTCAAATCTCGTTTATGTATCCTTCCTCTAATATTTTCATGGAATTCATTAACCATTGCTTTTGTAATTGAATTGTATTCCATTTCTTCACTATGTTCCTTGCTTCTTAATTCTTCTATCTCATCTGATTTAACCTTTTTCCTTTCTCGTTTTCTTGATTTAAGCGATTTTAATTGTACTCTTCAATCTTCAATCTTATTCTTCCCTGTTTCTAGCGCATATGTAGTTGTAGGATTTCCCACACTACACCCCTCACTCAAATCTGTTTAATCAATCCATTTGGAGATGATCGATGATGTGTTTTATTAATTGTTTCTTGAAAGGTTTACAAAGAAATGTAGAGCAAAGCTAAAGAAATTACAATCTCTCTTTCCTTTCTCTCTCCTAATGACTTGTTTTACAATTCAAAAAGACCTCTCCTTACAACAGACTTACTCGACCCTTTATATAGGGTATTACATAGTGGGTGACAATATATCATCCTTTATTTTCGGAAACGTCTCGCGAACGCTCGCGAATATACGACTGTTTGTCTTCGCGACGCTCTTAAATCTCGCCAAGTCTTTCACACTTTCCTCATGTTCTGATTGTCGTCATCTATTACGTCATTTATTTACCTTCATGCGACTCCTTCGCGATGCAGTTGTTTATTAATCTCGCGAAGTATTGTTGTCGCGATATTCTGGTCCTACAAAATGAATGTCGTTTTTGGTCATCGATTCAGAGCTTATTTATATTGTCAGAATAGCGAACACATTGATCCCAGTAAGTGTGACGGTTTCTTGAGTGAAAGAGTGGGAAAGTGGGAGATCGTGGTAAAATCAGTTCCATGTCATACGGAGACTTGGTTAACCGTCCACCCACTACTTTGCTAACTCCTTCAACCGTTTGCACGACTTACTCACATTTCTCATCGTGGATGAACACACGTGTCATAGGCCGCCAGAACAAAACCCTAAGTAATATCCCCCCATGTGACGTGATTGATGTCTCACAAACGTGGAGTCTGCAAGGCAGACGTGTATTTGATTAGTCAGTCGTTGACTTGATTAGACAGTGAGTCTAAGTTTATTGAATTGAGCATGAGTGATGAATGCTCAGTGATTCATGGATTGAACGTGTCAGATGTATAGTTCTTGTGTTGATATTGCTCGTCTGAGCAAATATTATAAATTCGAATTGCTCGTCTGAGCAAATATTATAAATTCGATACATTATTGAATATTGAGTTGAATCAATATTGGCGGAATATTGATAGTTAGATCAATATTCGAGTTGCTCAATTCGACGAATTACTGAATATTGATAGTTGGATCAATATTCGAGCAACTGAGCAAGTATTGCTCAATTCGACGAATTACTGAATATTGATAGTTGGATCAATATTCGAGCAACTGAGCAAGTATTGCTTAATTTGACGAATTCTTGATATTGATAGTTGGATCAATATTCGAAAGAAGCAACTGAGCAAGTATTGCTCAATTTTGATAAATTACTGAATATTGATAGTTGGATCGATATTCGAGCAATTGGGCAAGTGTTGCTCAATTCGACGAATTATTTATTGGTAACGTGACCCAATAAAATATTAGTTAAAATATTGGTAAACTACCAAATATTATATAATTAATCCAGATGTTGATTGCTGGATCAACATAAGTTTATTAGTGTTTGAACTTGCTCAGAATGATGATTTGTGGAGCGTTTGTTCGAATCCCTAATTTTGATCAATTGTTCGTCAATTGATGAATTGTTGAAAATAGGTCATGAGTGAGGGAGGGACCGACCACATGGGATGATGGACGACCATGTGGTGCCCAAGTGCTCGAGTGAGCGTGCACCAGGGTCCTTAGTTGACCGGTTGGTGAAAGAATGATGATTAATGCCTGTTTCATCATTTATTAAAATGGTGCTCGTCTGAGCATTAGGTAATAAAACCTAATTTATGGAGAAGTGAGGGACCGGCCAAGAGGGCATAGAACCATACCTTGGTGGTGGGGACCAGCTGATGGTCGATTGAGCAATTTCCAAGTTGGTTGGAAAGAGTTTGGACCCAATATGAGCAATTGAGCAAATTAGGTCAAAACTATGAGAATGTGTAGGACCGGCTCCTTGCAAGCCTTAGGGACGGCCTTGGTCAGTCAAAGAAGCATGCCGGCGTTTGAGCAATATTTTGGAATTTCAGAAGAGTTTGATCTTTGACTGAAATTCTTGATTTCGCTCGAATGAGCAAGTAGGACTTTGCTCGTTTGATCAAAATTTGGAAAATGTCAAAATAATAATATTTTAATATTTGGCGTGAGTATCCTAGTCGATCATGTGACCATTTGAGTTTCTGGCTTTTTCATGGTTTGAGCAATATTTGAGAAAATATGAAGAAACCATGATTTTTGCTCAAACAGAGGAGTTTCATGAGATGAGGGAAGTAATATTTATGAAAATAAGGGATTGCAAGGTGAGGGACCGGCCACGGCTAGGGCATGTCCGGCCGGCTAGGTAGCCCGGTCCCGCAACACCTTTCCCTATTTTATTACTTTTCATGAAACCGTGAAAATATGGAGAAATCGTGAGTTTTGCTCAAACAAGGAAAGTTGCTTGAATGAAGGAGTTTTCATGAGTTCATGAAAATAAATAAAATAAGAAAAATAAAAGGAAGAGGTGTGGGGGACCGGCCATGGCGGCATGGCCGGCCGGCCAATGGGCCCGGTCCCTAGGCGCCTCTTTTCTATTTTTTTATTATTATTTTCTCTCTCCGGTTTTGTGTATGATTCCTCATTTGTCCATATTTTCGAATGCCCGTTCGTGCATTTGGGTGCTCGTTCGTGCATCATTGTTGAGTACAGTTGCATCATTTTATTGGGGCTTACTCGATGATAGTCCAGATGCCCGATTGTTGAGTAATTATTACTAATTCATGAAACTCAGCGGAGAATGATTCATGAAACGGAGCAATAATTATGAATTGTGCATCTATTACTAATCCATGAATTCAGCCGGGGAATTCAGGGAACGAGGTAATGAGATGAATTGGTTATCTATTACTAATCCATGGAGTCAGTCGGGGATTCATGGAACAGAGTAATGAGATATAATGATGCTTCAACTATCTCATATTGTAGAATATGAGATAGTTGAAGCATCATACTCGTTTTGAAAGTTGCATAGTCAGGGAACAACGTGCAGCGTTGTTAACATCCTGAAGGCGTTTAGCCCCCTCAACAAACAATTATGTAGGAGAGCCGCCTGAATCTATACACGGTATCTCTACATAGTCAGGGAACATCGAGTGTCGCCGACGTCCTGAAGGCGTTAAGCCCTCTCAACAAACAATTATGTAGGAGGACTGCCCAATCATTCTTCTATGTAGAGGTGGGTCTCTCTATGTAGTCAGGGAACAACGAGTGTCACCTACGTCCTGAAGGCGTTAAGCCCTCTCAACAAACAATTATGGAGGAGGACCGCCGAATCATGTTATTCTACATAGAGGTCATGATGAAATGCGCAGCATCGAACGTTCAACTAGTGGGAGGCCTTTCGAGAATCATATTCATCATGGCTCTGAGAGGAACTCGATCAGAGATTGTGAAACGGTTCACGGATCGTAAAGTATGAATCGTCACATGCATTCCTGAAGCCGGGTCAGAAACATGCAGTATCATGATTTTATGATTTTGACCTTTGTCGAAAATCCACCATTAACACTCATAATCCTAGACTTTCTAGTTTAACCTATACGAAGTTGTCTCTAGTACATAATCAAGTGACTCTTTAAATAAGTTTTGATTCACTAAAATATGACAACCAAACCTCCAACCATAGTTTTGAACATGCAATTGGCTGGGTCTGGATCATGAATATTAGCATAACTATGCAGTCATCTCAATACGAGCAGTTCCTAAAGGTTTGTGAATAATGCCCCAGGAGTGATTTTTGAAAAAAATCAGATAAACCTTTTACCACAATTTCTGACTCACTATAGTATTTTTCAAAAATTGGTTGTTTGTTCTTGTACTCCAAATAGAGGACACGGGAAGCAGGGTTAACAAACCTAGCACGAATACTCGGGTCGAAAAAGGAATCATCCCTTGCTTGACCACTTGAACTCCCAACATGACTAGTTCTCCTATGAGCCATTTTGAATATAAATCCTCAAAAAGAAAGTTGAGAAACTTACTTGGTTCGTGAACTGATAATGGTGAATCTTCGGAGCTTCAGAGAAGATGAAAATGAATACCAACCTCTGAAGTAGTTTTTCGTTGTGATTCCAAAGAGCTCGCGAACACTCAAAATGATTGAGAAATGAAGTTGATGGAATCAAAGGAATATGAACTGTTGGCTCTTCTTTTTCGTACACTAAATGAGGGAGAAGAATACGTGGTGAACGAAGAGAACACTTTATCTTTTAAAGTGAAAACGGTGGAACCTGAACCGATTAAACACGTTCTGGAACACGGTTTCAAAACAGACAGGGCTTAGGTTAAACGAACCGCACGTGTGCTGACAAGGGCATGTTTGTTTTAGAGAACAATAATGAATCCATATTCAGAGTGAGACTTAACGAATATCCTTAAAAATAGCCAACATATTCAAGCAACGAGGAAGCTTATACCACCATGGCACCGAGAGAGATTTTCTTTCCAGCAACTCTTACAATTCGTAGTGTTGAGAAACACCCAAGAAACTGTTTTTATAAGTCTATCAAATAACTTCAAGAGAACCCAAAAAAATTTGTGTTTCTGATTTCCCGTTTTCAAACTTATAAAGGACAGTTTCTGGAGATAGTTTTTAGTACTGCTAAGGGAAACTCTTTTAATGAAAAGAGACGTCCTAGCTTCTTTATATGAGAAGACATTACTACTATCTTGAATGGAAGTATCAGGTATTGAGTAATGAAATGATTCACGGTTTGAGGTGATATATTCATATGACTGAGATTTAAACTCCTCTTGTAACACGTTTAGTTTGTTACAACTAATTGGATTACGCAGAGGAGGAGCAATGCTCTCATTGATTAGTAAATCAATGTCGACCTCAACATAAATATTATTCATCATAACTTGATTTAGCTTATCAATAGATTCTTGTACTTTCGAAAGATATAACTCAATATCAAAAGATAAGCTTTCAAGTTTCTTTTCAAGACCTGAATACTCTTCAAGGCAATTTAAACCTTGTGGAGGCTTAGATAGAATTTATTCTACAGATTTTACTAAATCAGTCATGGAAGTAAATTCTGGAATCCCTGGATCTGGTGGTCCATTTATTGAGATAGCACTTTTTTCCATATAGTCGGATCGCCACAAACACAGACTTATGAGGTCTTAAACGTGTTTGCCTGCTCTGATACCAATTGAAAAAGTGGGGGGTACAACAACCTTACCCAATATTTCGTTTAACAATTTGTATGGACTAACTCCAATATACTTTCAAGATAATCAACTAGACAGTCAGACTCAATCTTAAGAAAATTATATCAAAGAGTTATATCTCAATCTCTCAATTCAATCCACAATCAAACAAATAATAATTTGCCAGACAGATTGAATATAAGAGAAATAAACTTGAACGGTACCAAAGACCAATGTTCAAGGATCAATCAATTTCAATCAACAACCAATGGTTGGATTTACCAATTGATCGATTCAACGCAAAACCTGTGGTATTTCAATTATATAAAAAAATATAATGCGGAAAAGAAATAACACAGACACCAGAAGTTTTGTTAACGAGGAAACCACAAATGCAGAAAAACCCCGGGACTTAGTCCAGATTGAACACACACTGTATTAAGCCGCTACAGACACTAGCCTATTACAAACTAACTTTGGTGCAGGATGTAGTTGAACCCCGATCAATCTCACACTGATCCAAAGTACGGTTTGCGCTCCTTACGTCTCTACGATCCCGAAAAGATACTACGCACTTGATTCCCTTAGCTGATCTCACCCACAACTAAGAGTTGCTACGACCCAAAGTCGAAGATTTTAATAAACAAATCTGTCTCACACAGAAAAGTCTATAGGAATAGATAAATCTGTCTCCCATAGAAATACCTACGAGTTTTGTTCCGTTTTTTGATAAATCAAGGTGAACATGAACCAATTGATATACCGGACTTATATTCCCGAAGAACAGCCTAGAAATATCAATCACCTCACAATAATCTTAATCGACTAGCGAAACAAGATATTGTGGAATTACAAACGATGAGACGAAGATGTTTGTGACTACTTTTCTATCTTGCATACCAGAGAAATTAATCTCGAGTCGATTTTACAATTGTACTCAACACGATAGAAACAGCAAGATCAGATCACATAACTACAGAGAAAATAGTTGGGTCTGGCTTCACAATCCCAATGAAGTCTTCAAGTCGTTAACCTACAAGGTCTCGATAGAAACCTAAAGTTAAAGGAGAATCGACTCTAGCTTATACAACTAGTATCACACAGGAGGTTTGGGAATTAGGTTTCCCAGTTGCTAGAGTTCTCCTTTATATAGTCTCCAAATCAGGGTTTGCAATCTAAGTTACCTTGGTAACAAATCATTCAATATTCACCGTTAGATGAAAACCTGATTAGATTCAAGCTAATATCTCTCAACCGTTAGATCGAACTTAGCTTGTTATACACACATGAAATGTAACTTCATTTAGGTTTGAGTAACCGTACATAAACTTGTACACTTAGTTGGTTCAACAATAGTTAACCAATGGTTAGCCATATGAGCACTTTCATATCAACCTTATTCATCTTCACCATAACTAGTTCAAATGACTCAAATGAACTAGTTAGAGAGTTGTTCAATTGTTTAGATCTCATAGAAGTATACAAGACACAATCGAAGCAAAAACAGTTTTGATTCACTCGAACCGATTCATGAAACATTATAGCCACGGTTTGCAAAGATTGCATTCCTTAATTTATAAATGTCTTAGTTCACGAATGAACTGTTTTTAGAAAATAACCCACTTAAGTACGCATACCTGTTCGCATACTTAAGTACCTGGACTGAGCTTGTTTTCAGTTCACAAACTCCAGCAGAAATTCATGGGATGTGAACTTCCGACAGTACGCGTACAGGCACGGGCTTAGCTCCGGTCATCCTAAACCAATAAAGTACGCATACTTTGGTTCAAGGATTTTGGACATACACAAGTATGAATTCACATACAATGTTTATATCCAAACATGGTTATATATTCTAAACTCTCATTTCAGTCATTGAAACTTTCTTAGAGGACGTTATATAGTTCTTATTCACAAACTATTTTTCGTCAAAGCGATTTTCAAGTTATTGAAATAATCAACATGACTTTCGTCGCTAGTAAAGATGAACTTAGCCAAAGCAAAAGCTTACCAACACATATTTCGAGAAATAGATAAGCGAGATAAACTCGGCTCAAAATAGAAAATGTGTATAACCGAAGTCTATATAGCAATACGACTTTTCTCTCAAGATAGGAGATAGAGCAGAGTGACTTTTGAGTGATAGATAAGTTCAAGTATCCACATACCTTTTTGTCGATGAAGTTCCACCAGTTCCTTGAGTAGTTCTTCGTCTTTGCATGATGAACGCCGTGGAGTCTAGAGCTCAACTACAATTACTATCATAGTCCGAGACTTAGCTATAAGTAGACTAGAAATCAATACTTATAGTTTTGGCAACTAAACTTGACAAACAAGCTTGAGATAGCAACGCTTGCGAGTTCGACCGAGCAGTGCTCTAACATGTATAGCTATACGAATTAGTCTCATTAGGAGATAGAATAAAATAGACTTCTGAGTGATAGATATTTCTGAGTTGTCTAAGAAATAGGTGGTTCAGTCTTCACTTACCTTTTGATGTTGAAGTTCTCCAAAGCTCCTATTGATCTTCGCCTTCAAACTGTAGAACGCAGTGATATCCGATTCTCAACCACACACTTTTATCCTAATCCGAGACCGGACTAAATGTAAATTAGAAATCAAGATATAGTTTTTACAACTAAATTTGATAACAAGATTGAGATAGGAACACTTGTGAGTTCGACCGAGCAATTCTCTAACACCAAGTACTTTCCTTTCCTTAAAGGATGAGTCGTCTTACAAAATCTCCGAAAATTTCGGTATAAAATCTTTCTCGAGTGAGGAAACCAATCACTTTCAGCTCCATCTCCACATCCAAGACGTGCTTTGTAACCATGAACAACACAACCAGAAATATTTCCATACGCAGGTAAATCATGAATACCCCATATTAAAATAGCTTTCAACTTGAATGCTTGTGTTAGGCGCACATCTACTGCATCGACTCCGTCCTCAAAAAGTTCAGTCAAGTCATCTGTTAATGGCTGAAGCATAACGTAGATGTATTGACCCGCTGCCTTAGGTCCTGGTATTAGTAGCGACAGGATTTGCAATTCTGGTTTCACACAAAGTGACGACGGCAGATTATAAGGAACCAAGATAACTGGACAACAACTATAGCTGGTAAACTGAATGCCTCGAGGATTAAAGTCGTCGGTGGAAATGTCCAACCACACATTTCACGCTTCACTTGCAAACTCATGCCATTTTTCCTTTATGTTCTGCCATTGTAGAGAGTCTATTGGTGATAGGGGCCTAAAATACGTCATTTGTATATCAATTTCTCATGTTTTTCTTAGCTATTTTTCTTGTATTTTTGTATATTACGCTTGGTTTGCGTTTTATAGGTATTTTGGAGTCATGTTACATGAAATAAGAAAAATAGAGGATTATGCCGTTGGTTGGCGAATTTCGGATGGACTCGAAGCAGGTAAGAACACAAGGCTCCAATGTGTCAAAATAGCAATTTATTGAAGCACCGGGCACTTAATACTCGTAGAAGCCACTAAGATCATCTTTCCCATTAAGGGATGCCACCACCTTTCTTATACCAAATGTCACGACCAGTTTCTTAGTTCTCTTGTTGAAGACCAAGTCCTGAGCCAAGATGCACTGCCGGCAAGCCAAGGTCCAAGAGAGATTGAAGAGAATATGGAAGTCCAATGGAACAGGATCTGGATATGAGTCTAATTCAATATTGGGTTAAGATTTGAGTTCGTTTTGTGCCGGAAATGCAGTGAAGAAGTTCAATATACTGCCATTGATATTTGATGATGCACGAACATGATTCAGAGTTATTTTTGTATCTATGAGTGATTTATAAGAATGGGTTTGTGTATATTTGAATGAAGTGCAGGGAAGGAGATGTTTTGTGCAATCTCCAATGTATAACAAGTACCTAGACAAGGCCAGTTTGTTACACGCATGAAAAGTGTTTGGTAGAAGACCTAAACTAGTTCTGCTGCCTAGTTATGTCACTGAACCAATGTTCCAACCAAGTCTACCAGCGGCTAGTCACGGTCCTTGTGGTCGTGCTTGAAGAGGAAAGGCGTGATTCAGAAGCTCAGTACAACACGACAGAATGATAGATTGAGACCGAGAAACCAGTGGAGAAAGACTTGTTGTCCTCTATTGATTCAGTATAAGGAAATGGTGATGCATGAGGGTCTGTTCGAATTTGTAAATCAAAGAAGGAGGATCAATGAGGGATAAGTGAAAAAGCGGGGGTCTAACAACCACACCCAGTATTTGGTTTCGGCAATATGTATAGACTAACTTCAATATACTTTCCAGAGAATCAACTAGACAGTCAGATTCAATCTTTAGAAAAGTATATCAAAGAGTTATATCTCTGTTTCTTAATGTAATCAGCAAATCAAACAGATAGAAATCCGTGAGCCTGATTAATATAAGAAACAACTTGGACTGTATCAAAAACCAATATCCAAGTGTCAATCAATTCAATCAACAACCCAAAGGCCGGATTCAAGAATTGATTGAACTTACGCACAACCTGTGATATTTCAATTATATAGAAAATATAATGCGGAAAAGAGATAACACAGACACCAAAATTTTGTTAATGAGGAAACCGCAAATGTAGAAAATTCCCGGGACCTAGTACAGCTTTGAACACCACACTGTATTAAGCCGCTACAGACACTAGCCTACTACAAGTTAACTTCAGACTAGAATGTAGTTTATCCCTAACCAATCTCACACTGATAAAGGTATAGTTGCGCTCCTAACGTCTCTGAATCCCAGCAGGACTCAATGCACTTGATTCCCTTATCTAATCTCACTCACAACTAAGAGTTGCTACGACCCAAAGTCGAAGACTTGATAAACAAGTCTGTCTCACACAGAAAAGTCTATTAAAATAAATAAATCTGTCTCCCATAGAAATACCTACGAGTTTTGTTCCGTCTTTTGATAAATCAAGGTGCAGATGAACCAATTGATAAACCGGACTTATATTCCCGAAGAACATCCAAGTATTATCAATCACCTCACAATAATCTTAATCGTATGGAAGAGAAATAAGATATTGTGGAATCATAAATGATGAGACAAAGATGTTTGTAACTTATTTTTATCTTACGTGTTGGAGATACATTTCGAGCAAATCTCAGAGAAGAAACTACTCAATCACGATAGTATAAAGTAAGATCAGAACACTCAACTACAGAGAAAATAGTTGGGCCTGGCTTCACAATCCCAATGAAGTCTTCAAGTCGTTAACTTATGAGGGTTTTAGGAAAAACCTAGGTTAAAAGAGAATCGACTCTAGTCGCAACTAGTATCACAAAGATGTGTGGGGATTAGGCTTCCCAGTTGCTAGAGTTTTCCCTTATATAGTCTTCAAATCAGGGTTTGATAGCTTTGGAACAAAGCAACCAATATTCACCATTAGATGAACTCCTGATTAGATTCAAGCTAATATCTTTCAACCGTTAGATCGAACTTAGCTTGTTACACACAAATGAAATGTACCTTCATTTAAATATGGGTAACCGTACCTAAACGTGTACACTCAGTTGGTTCAACAATAGTTAACCGAAGTTAGCCATATGAACACTTTCATATCAACCTTATTCATCTTAATCATAACTAGTTCAAATGACTCAAATGAAACTAGTTATAGTTGTTCAATTGTTTATATTCTCATACAAGAATACAAGACACAATTAAAGCAAAATCGGTTTGATTCACTCGAATCAATTCATGAACATTATAGCCACGGTTTGCAAAAGATTGCATTCCTTATAATATAGATGTATTAGTTCATGAGATAACAGATTATAGTATGCAAACGGGTGCGCATACCTAAGTAGCCGGACTTGGACTGTGTTCGCCAAATATACAAACGGGTATGCATACTGTCGTACAATTCCAAACTTCAGTTGAAACCAGTACGTGTACAAGTACGCATACTACAGTTCCCGGACTTCAACTGACTTCGCCAGTACGCGTACATGTACGCATACTCTAGCTACCGGACTTCACCTGACCAACCAGTACGCATACGGGTATGCATACTAAGTTCCGGTCTTGGATCACACATATGCAAGTACGCACATTGTGTTTATAATCCAATCATGGTTAAATGTTCAAAACTCCCATTTTAATCATTGAAACATTCATAGAAGACGAAAATAGTTGTCTCATACAAACTATTAGCTTCAAAGCAATTTTCAAGTGATCGAATGATAATTACGAAACATTCCGAGTCTACATCAAATGACTTTCTCACACAAATCATGTAAAATGTTACCAGGCGATTTTCACATGATCATCTTTTGACTTCGTCAAGAATATAAGATGAACTTGGTTAAAGCGAAAGCTTACCAACATATACTTCGAGAAATATATAAGCGAGTTAAACTCAGCTCGAAATATCAAATGTGTATAATCGAAGTCTATATAGCTATACGACTTTTGTCTCAAATAACAAATAGAGTAGAAATAGACTTCTAATTGATAGATGAGTTTCAGTCTCCACATACCTTTTGTTGATGAAATTCCACAAGCTCCCCTTAGTAGTTCTTCGTCTTCAATTGATGAACGTCGTGAAGTCTAAAGCTCGACTACACATTCTATCCTAGTCTGAGACATAGCTATAAGTAGACTAGAAATCAAAACTTATAGTTTTGATCACTAAACTTGACAAACAAGCTTGAGATAGCAACGCTTGCGAGTTCAACCGAGCAGTGCTCTAACAATAAGTTTCAGTTGAGAAGAATGGGAAGTGGGTTACTCTCAGACTCAAGTTTTAATGAAACCTCAAGCAAGAAACCTGTCGTCCGATTTGTGATTGATGGAAGTGTTTCAATCTGTTGAATAAATTATAAATGTGGGTTTGTGCTGAGTGTGTATGAAACTCGATTGTTGTAGAGAAGGAAGTTAGGTTCTCTCTGAATTCGAGTGTACAACGAGTAGATGGATTTTATGCTCGGGATTGGGTAATGGGTACAGTTTTGGCAGTGAAAATGCCACCAGTTGCAGCAGCAGTCGAGTGCACCATTCTCTGGCCGGATATGAGTCTTTGGGCTGTGTACAAGAGTCGTTGGCAATAGTCAGGACATATTTGAGAAGTTGAGATAAACAGGGAAACGTTGGTCGATTTTCGGAAGATTGAGTTTGTAAAATTTGTCGAGAAACCAGCTACTGATGGTGGTTTTTAGTTCAGGGCTAAAATTGTGAAACCCTATGTTTTAATGTGCTTTCATTCTGCAAAGAAACAGAGCCATTTAAAAGTGATGAGTGCCCAGGCCTCTTTACTTACATGTGTATTGAGCAATTCAGTATATTTATATATGAAATTTATCCAGAATGGTGCGTGTAGCAACAATCCCAAATATTTAGTAAATTTCAGAGTATTTATTCTATGCCATGTTCCCCAGTTGAACTTTTAATACTGACATGACATGACGACTAATGCTCGCTCCCAGCCGAGTAGCATGAATCTCCCAAAGTGTCAGGATTAAGATGTGTGTGGAAGTACTCAATCAGAGGCATGCAAAGTTATGCTGACCTTTGATATTAAATTAGTGATTTTTGTATCAGTATACAAAATCCACCAAAAATTGATTGATTTTGCGGCAACCCTCAAAATTCAGTTCTTTAACCTAATTTCATTAATTTACAAAAATTAGGTTTTTTGCACCCTGCGCAATAGTTCGAACCCTATTGGTCGAAACTAAACCTAGGCAAACTAGGAAATTAATTCACCAGGTAGGAGGAAGATCCTACCAAAAATCAGAAAACAAGAAATAAAGAGGAACTGCGGCAAGTAAGAGCAGCGGCAAAAGGAGGCGTGGCCGCGCCACTTGGCCGACCGATTGGCTTCAGCAGGCGCCACCTGTGGCCAGCTGGCCACGCTCCATGTTTCTGCTTGCCGGGCCCCTTTCCCATCGACCAATCAGATCGCTTTAAACCCGCCACACGTACTTTTAATTAAAGTTGGAAGTTGGTTGGTCGATGCGCCTAATTCCTTAAGGAATCTAATCTAGACTGCCCATGTCAGTCTCAAAAAACGATCACGGTCGTACGATTTGGCCACTCGATTTATCAAGCTTAGCCGCTCCCTAACGCGACCGGACAAGCACCACCATATGCACTGGCGGGCGCACTAATGCCTTGGCTAGTTGAAATCCTTCTAACTCACAAGCGGAGCCACCAAACGTTTACCCAAAGTAGGTTGGCCGCGCGAGTTACAAAACCCTAATTTCTATTAAGCGGCATTACATTACTGTCGCAAAAAGATCTTGGCCTCTCAACTTCGCTAGCCGGATTGAACGGCCTAGATTCGACCTTAATCAACGTGCAAGGAGCGAACACGTTCCACAGCGGCCCAACTATTGTGCTGGCCGATCGAACAACTCCCAACACGGCGCCAACACCAAAAACGTTGGCCCTGAAATAGGTCGGCCACACGGTTTTCTAAACCTAAATTAAATCAACGGCAGCCATCAACTGCAGTAAATCATCTCGGCCGCCCAACTTCGCCAGATGAATTGGCCGGCCTAACTCCTATTTTGCGTAGCCAACGAGATGTGGCCATGATCAACGGCCACTCCCCTTCCATAAGCCACGATCGGCCAAGCCACGGCCTCCACATATGGCTCCCAAACGATCGTCCAAAAAGGGCATGGTCGACCCATCATCCCATGTAGCCGGTACCTCCTTCACTCCGTGGTTGATTTTCAATAAATCATCAATTGATCAAAATTAGGGTTTCGAATCCAAGGTTCATAGTTCTAGATTCAAACACTAATAATTTTATGTTGATCCCGTAATCAACACTTTAATTATTATACTCGGTTCGCTTGGTACTGCTGCCAATAATTCATCAAACGAGCAACATTTGCTCAGATGAGCAATATTTGCTCAGACTAAGGAATATTGGTTCAACTACCAATATTTAACAATTCATCAATGAGCAATATTTGCTCACCTTAACTATCAACATTTATTCGAAAATTATACCTTTGTCTCAACAGACACGTTCAATTCATGAGTCCTAGAACATTTATAAATCATGTTCAACTCAGCAATACAAAGACTCATCGTCTCATCAAGTCAACAACTGACTAACTAAAATTGTGAGACATCAATCATGTCACATGGAGGATATCAACTAGGGTTTTGGTCTGACGGTCTACAGCACGTGTCATCCACGATGAGAATGTGAGCAATTCGTGCAAACAGTTAGAGGAGTTAGCAAAGTAGTGGGTGGACAATCAACCAAGTCTCCGCACGATGAGCAACTGGTTTTAACACGATTTCCCACTTCCCCACTCTTTGACTCCAACAACTGTCACAACTTCATGGGATCAATGTGTCTACTACTTCTGGCAATATAAATAAGTCTCTGAACTCATGATTGAACAGGACAGACAACATTCGTCTAATAGAAGAATTCTGAGCATTCACTCTCAAGAATTCGATCAATCAACCAGAACTTATTCGAACTCAACAGTTCGTCAAACTTGTAGAAACCTTAAACACATTTACAATCCTTGATCACCATTGAACTCACACATTTCTCAGCTTCCCTCCTACAGATCGACCCATCCTCTCTTGTGACCGAATTGACTCTGGAACGGCCATTGTCTTGGTTTAGGCCATGTTATAGCATAGCTCGGTTGAACCCACCAATCGTTGGTATGTCAAGTTTGGTTGTCATATTTTAGTGAATCAAAACTCATGTTAAGAGTCGCTTGATTATGTACTAGAGTCAACTTCGTATAGGTTAGCTTGAAAGTATTAGGATATGAGACTTTACAAGTATTGCGAAGACTTGAAGATGTGAAGAATCAAGGATCTACAACGACAACAATCATCCTTCCACTTGAGGTTAGTGATATTTTACTTGAACTGTTTCATTACCTAACGTATCTTTCAAGTCGTGCATATTGAAAACAAAACTGCGAAGCATATTTGAACTCTAGATAGACATAGTATTAAGGAATACAATACGAGGTTTATTGCTTAACCATTAAACTTTGTAGATAAGACATCACCATAATCATTTGAATGCTATTGTGCTTATGTATGGGTATGAGGTGAGGATTTCATCCTAGGGAACAATGTTTTACACGTGTTCTAAGGAAGTAAGTTCATAAACTT
Organism: Papaver armeniacum; assembly: GCA_023531295.1. Lineage (NCBI taxonomy): Eukaryota > Viridiplantae > Streptophyta > Magnoliopsida > Ranunculales > Papaveraceae > Papaver > Papaver armeniacum. The sequence goes on along the minus strand of JAJJWW010008125.1, from coordinate 8,167 downwards.
ATTTGTGAATCGAAAAGGAAATCGCCAGGAGTTATTGGTTTTGTTATTCATTGCATATCTTATGAACAACCAATATGTGTGATTGAGTATAACCGTTCACGACTTGTTGTGTTCTTGGTAGAACTATTCACAAAGGCCTGACTTATGTATTGGTATGACTTTTATTAGTGAAACCGATCTTAAGTAATCACCTAAGATGGTATGATCGGGTTTGTGATTTTCTGTCTGACCAAATATGGGGAAGGGGAACCGATCCTAGTAAGAGGAGCAGTACATCACAAAGGGGAACCGATCCTTGTATGAGGTGCAGCAAGGTTTATAACAGACAGGGGAACCGATCCTATGAACATGTGCAACACGTTTTTAGGCAAAGGGGAACCGATCCTATGGACATGTGAAACACATATAAGTTAGATACCATATATATGTGGGGAACCGATCCTAGTACCTAGTCAACCTAATTTTTGAAAGCTAGTGTGACTATGCACAGTACTCACATGGAAGGTAGAACCGAAACTTGTTTTGGTAGAACCGTTAAACCCATGATTGTGATTGAATGTTATTTGATCAATCACATAGTTCTTGAAAGTCAGATGAACCAATTCTAAACTTGTTTGGAAGTGTGGCAAATCGGTTTCAAGGTTGTAAGTGTGAAAGAGAACTTACAAAGTTAAGATGTCGACATACTTTGAACACATGCCATGAATGTTTATTTCTTTAATGTTCAAAGTTATTCCTTAATAGCTAAGGGAACAGAATCCCTGGATCGAAACATAAATAAGTTAAGAATATTTTAATTAAGTTATTTAACTTCATTTTGTAGGGAAATAAGAATTAGTAATGTGCATTTACTAATTAGAGATTTTCCGAAAGATTTCGATCATTATTGGACAGAGCATTTCCAGGAATTATGGAAACCGAATTTGTGCTTTAATGAATATCTTGAGAATAATTTAGGTTTTGGAAATTCCTTGGTGTCCAAACTTCCTTGTCTATAAATACTTGAAGTTTGCCTTTCTAGCAAACCAATCCTTCGTAACAACAGACTTCCTCTTTGTTGTGTTGTTACTGGTGTAGACGCCTATTCGGAGAGGAGAGTAACCTAATTAGGCGAAATCTCTTATGGCCGCTTAGTTTAAAGTCTTCTTTGGGATTGAAAAGCTCTATCAGTAACGTTGGTGGGGAACTAGATAATTGCGGCTTATCTTTTGTTTTCTTTGATTTGATTGACTAACGGTGGTTGAACTTTGATTGCACCTAGTTTGTTTATGCTTGAGAGTCTTCTCTTCTGATATAAGATTCACTCAAACTAGTTCAGAGTTTCGACAGGGATCTTTAGACTGTTGTTAAATCTAAAAACAATCTTGTGATAATCCATTGTTAACAGACTCCATTATGTGCGTGATTGATCACAAGAGATTCAAGTGATTGTGTGCAGGTGTTTATTGAAGATCTAAGAAGATTTGAAGACAAAGAAGATATTGAAGATTTCTGATTTGTGGGTTCATAATCTTTGGTGTGCATAATACTTGTTTCGGTAAAAGAGGATCCAATTAATAATCGGTTTATCTTTGTGATAGATTGGATTGATTAATTGAGTAGGTCGGCATCAACACAATTCTTTGGATTAATAGTGTTGTTGGCTTAATCTTAAACGATTACTTCGGTAATTTAATATAAGATAGATCTAAGGACCTGACGAAGGAGTTTATGTTAAGATAAACGGAAGAGCCTTTGTCCAACTCATATCACTTGGTTGAATAGAGTTGATACCAAACAGATTTGTTGTTCCTTTCTTTGTTTGGAATACGAACCAAAGGAATTGTTCCAAGTACGTGACTAAGGTCGGAGGCGTGGGAATACAGACGGAACTAGGTGAACTATAGGTTTAGTTGCTTGGTCTCAACTATACGAAGATAGGTGTAATTTTGTGTAGCGGCTTAATCATGAGAGTATTCAATTCTGGACAAGGTCCCGGGGTTTTTCTGCATTTGCGGTTTCCTCGTTAACAAAATCTTGTTGTGTCATTTACTTTATATTTCCGCATTATAATTGTTTTATTATAATTAAAGTAAATTACACAAACGTTAATTCTTATTTACTTGATAAGTGAATCCTATTGTGTTTGGTTAATTCCAAACCTTTTTATCAAGTAACATACTTCGTTGTTGTATTGTCTCGATCTCGTATCCATAGACGATCACACGAAGTGTGAACCGATTAGTTTTATTGTCTCGACTCAGTCCATAGACAATCACTTTCGGAGAAAGGACTTATAGGTAGGAAAAGTTTTAGCTTGAGGTATATTTAGGTACCCTCGCCTTTTCAGGCCGGAGTCCTACAGATTGATCTCGAATTCAAAGCACTCCCTTTTTGCAGTGCATCTGTGTGAGGTTAGACAGTTCGCTCGGTTCAAGGAGTTTCCTCCGCACGGTAGTCTCCTCAATTCCTTAAAAACCAACAACTCGTTTTCCCCATCTACAATCTTTTATCAATACTTTCATACCGACATATAATAGAGATGACTTTTGAACAAATATGGGACAATCAAGGTTCACGGACGTAAACAAATTATCCCATAACAATTTGCAATATATAAAACCATAAAGATTAATACTGCAAAAATCATCTTCCAGATCTTAGAATTTAAATAAATAAATCTAAAAACATTGCAAGATGAAAAACGTTGGCAATAGCTATGTGTACTCACAATAATGGCTATTCCAAACCCTAGTTATCCTTCTTAAAAACAAAAGAATAAATTCTCATAAGAAGTTTCCTAGACAAACATTAAAAGAACAACTTAGAAAAAAACTTAGACACGATCAACAACCAAGGAGCGGACAAGGGCGAGTTCATCAAACGCTTTCTTTAGCTCGTTTTTCAGAAACGCAAGGTTCTTTGATGCAATTTCAAGTTGTTCACAAACGACCTCAAAATATTGAAGAATATTTCCAACCGATTGAAGAGATAATTGAACTGGAAGATCTTTTTCATGATCAATTGCTTGAAAGCAAATTATGGAGATGGGTTCTTCGTGAAGTTCAAAAACTTTGGCATCATCAAACTTGTCTTCCTTATTGCATCCTTCCATTGTGCACACCAAACAAATACCAAGAGAGGTCTTGACGTTACCGAACAAGTATATATCAAAAGAAATCCTTGATATATATTTAAACGATTTTTCACAAGGAAACCCTAGGGTTACTTGCAACAGTTTGGTAACGGGTCGGGTGCACAAAAATCATGGTTATGACCCAAAAATCAAAAACAAGGGAACCAGTGGAGCTATCGTTTAGGAACATGTTTTCACAGAACAAAAACAAGTTCTGAACGCATGACAAGGAACTTTGACTCACAATGAGTGCAACAAAAAGTTAGGAATCAACTGTCATTGAGGAAGAAAAATCTAAAGTTTTAAACAAAGCATCAGACGGACAACACACAACAATTGTCCGGAGCAGGGCTTAGAAAAAAACAGGATTAACACATACAATACGGACCATTTGTCAAGAAGGAGGCATCTTCTTGAGAGTTATGTGTATCATCTCATGGCCTTGCAGATGATACACACCGGGAAATGGTCAAGTTGTAGTATGATGAACATGAAGTTCATCAGGGGTGTTGATATTTTCCATGTCACTTCCTTGACCAAAATCAGAAGTCTTATGTTAAACTTCAAATGAATTAACAAGAGAAGTACAGGAGTTACCTGAATCGGTAGCTTTTCTTGCTTTCTTGATCTTGCGCTTGCGCTTGAGACTGTTGATACTGGTCTTGAGTTCTGAAACACGATTATTGATGTGTATATTGTAGTTGCAGGAAATCCTGCACTACACCCCTCACAAGAATCCACACAACTAAGACATTTGAAGGTGAACAATAATGATTTTTATTGATTAATTCCTTGAACGTTTACAAGATAAAATGGAAAAGAGCTAAAGAAATTACAATCACTACAAACTTTCTCTCTCCTAATGACTTGCCCAACACTCAGAAAAAGATCTCTCTTCAACAGTTCTGCTCGACTCCTCATATAGGGTATTACACATTGGATGACAGCTAAGCTGTCCTTTATTTTCGGGAATGACTTGCGAAATATCGCAAGTGCACAAATACAAAATCTCGCCACTCTCCTAAATCTCGCTAGATCTTCACATCTTTCTCGTGTTTTGGCTATCGTCATTCATTCCGTCATTTATATTACTCACTTGCGACGCTTTCGCAATGCTATCGTTTATTAATCTCATGTCTTCTCTGCGAAGAAGAGAATGTCATGAGAACCAAAGATGTCTAAATGCCGCAATGATCCTTTGTTTTTCATCAATTTTTGCCGACAAAATTCCGTGGATCAAGGATGACTGTTTACACGTGTCTAAATCTTTTCCTTTTTACCGGCACATTTAATGTTATCCGGTTACTCCTCTCTTGTCTATTTAAAGGGGAATTCCTTAAGAAAGTATTTCTTTTCTTTACTTCGTCTTCTTCATCGTCTACAACTTTTTACTGCTGTTTTTTCTTCATCGTCTTCTTCATCATTTTTCTGCTATTATTCTTCTGCTACTGTTTTCATCTTTCTTTTTCTGCTACTATTTCTATGGAGCCATCAAGGTTTGTTAATTATGCTGAATTTGATTACTTTGTGATTGATCTCCCTCATTGAAGTTATTTTGTTTTGATATTGTTCTTCTTTTAATGGTTCTCCTGCTGTTTTTGTTTTAGAAAGAACAAATCTAACACCAAATTCACCATTATGAACCCTAATATCTCCATGGGTTCACAACCGAAAAACATTGTCACTAAAAGAAATCCTGCGAATAGCAAGGTATTTAAGAAACATTTACTCTTTTAATAACAATATTGTTGCCTCTGTTTCTTATTTAACTTGTAATTCGCAGGATGACGGAAATGTTGATAGGTCCCTCAAGAAGCCTCGTCGTTCTAAACCTATTGCACCTGCTGTTTCCTTTCCTATATTCAAACTCACAACTCCTCCTGCGAAATCTTCGCAAGATAAATGATCGCTGTCGTATGCGTCAAAAATAATTTCACTTTCCTAAAGTATATGATAAGAAAGAGTTCGTATCCACAGAGAGGCGATTGTAGTTATTTCGTAATCAATTTCTTAAAGTAACCAATTGGGGGGATTTCTTATTTCTATTTAAACAATAAAAACAAATTAAAAGCAAAGTAAATTGTAGAAAGTAATCAATGGAGAGAGATATTGGTCAAGGAATTCATCTTCAATCTTAGACATGTGCTTGCTTATATGAATAGAATTACGATTTAATCTCTTGTGTTATCAAAAGCCTAGAGAATCAAGAAAGCAAGATAATCTATTAATTTCTCAAGTTCATCAACACACACATTAGGGCTGCGTATGTGAATCCTACCTAAAGAATAACCTAACGCCTTGCGCTAATCAAGTTCAATTCCTAGGAGCATTAAGTTTCAGAAATAGGCTAATCAATGCAATTGTCATGCGTTGCGCAAAACAATTCGGACAATGGTCAAACTCTACATATGATTACGAGAGTGTATCACTACAAACCGTAAACATATCATGCTACTCGTATTCAAGGTTATCGCTTGATGAAAAACCCTAAAATAGCTATGGACTAAGATGCAAGTTCAATTAATTGGCCACTTAACTAATCAAACACCATAATCCTATCACAATACTTCAATCATGTGATCATAAAAACAGTAGAGAATTTAACGATAATCAAGAGAGAAAACTAATACATAAAACAAACACAAGTTTTAGAAATCGGACTACATCCTTAACCAATAATAGAGAATTTAGCTACTCATAGCTATGGAGTTCATCACAAAAATATAAGTTGAATAAAGAAGAAGATGAACAAAAGCAAACCCTAGTTGCGTAACCAAAAGTGGCCCTCCAAAGTTCCAAGAATAAAATATGAGATCCCCCAAAAGTTGTAGAATTCTTCTTTTTATAGCCTTTCCTCCCTTCCAAAATTAGGTCAAACCTTCAAAGTCCAATAGATAAAAATCCACCAAGCCCATAAGAGAGAGAGACCCGTGTAGAAAATACGTCCAAAAAGTCGTCGCCGTAAAACTGGTATTGTGGCCGGAAATCGGCCGGAGAAGTGGCCGGAAATCGGCTCCGGTGACCGGCAAAGTCCGCCCGGTCACCGGTCAACCGAGTCGAAACGGTCGGGTCAACGAGTCAGCTCGGTCGGTCAACTCGGTCAGCACCGAGTTAGGGTGAGTCAACAGATGAGTCGGGATCTGTGTCGGACACAGTCACACCGTGTCTTTGATGAGCTAACTGGGCGACTCATCGAGGCCGGTCTTGCCACAAAGCCATTTCTTTGTTGCAAACACAATCATTGTGCATCACCATCCCCTGGCCAACCATTATGGCTACTCAACTGCACACTCACAGAACATTAAATCAACCATTTAGCCAACACTTGCCACTTCCAGCTTTTCAACACAAACTCATTACAGCTTATTTCAACCAAGAGTTGCCAATAGAACTTCCACAGCCCCATGAAATTGTAACTTCATTTAGAAACACCATCTCAGCCTTCAAACTCGACTCCTATCTCAGCTCCAGACCTGCTACATCTTCTACTGCATAAACCAGATTCCCTTGCAATCTCAATTATCGTTGCACCCTGCCAGTTAGCATCACCAGCAATTTCTTTAGTTCTCCTCTGCCTTCATACAGGCCCACAAACCAACTCAGGACTGACCATCACCTGCAATTGCATTATATCACAGACACAGACCCAGGCCATCTCTCCTTTGGCAGCACCACATTCAACTCTCACTAAACCTGGAATACTCAATCTGCATCTGAGCTTAAACAGTGCATTGCAGCTTCAAATTCCATTTGCAGCTGCACATAACCACAAAACAAGTACTCCAGTTCCCGTCCACTATTATCTCACTCTCAGCTCCAAAGCTATCTAACTCCACCACTGCCACAGGCCATGAACCAACAATTTAAGCCATGCCCTGTATATCACAAGTTAGCCACACCACCACATCACGATTCACATGCAACACCAGAACCCATTCCAGCTCACAATCTCAGTGATCCAAGACACCACCTGCAAGCCCTTCCATCACCTGGACAGTTCCATTTGAACCACTTTGCCTCCACAGGCAAACCACCAACATCCTTCTCCATTGCTGCACAACACCAGGCAACAACCACCAGCTCTGGCACCATGCAATCTTTCATTCACTGACATCCAGCTTCAATCCCAGCAGCAACACAATTCTTTCACCTGCCATTTGAACTCCAAGCATATTTCCACCTCTGTAGCTGCTCATCATACCAGTACCAGCATGGCTCAACACCATTACCAGTTCAAGAGACACCACCTGATGCTTAGAACAACAGCCACAGTACTAAGGCTATATTCACTGCATCACCACAATCAGAGCTCAAGCCAACATAGCACCATCTCTAGCTCAGCTGCACCTGCAATGCCATCTCAAAGCCATGACTGCACTTTCACCAGTGCATCCACCTGAGCATCAACAATATATTCAATTCCATAACAACTCTTGTCATCATTCTTCAACTCCCCCTCAAGAGTAGCAATAGCAAAAACAAAGAACCCTAACCTGCAACCTAGTTCATCATCTCAAACCCTTGTAACGTCCACGGCACGTCTCCAACTAGGGTCAAATGCAGATTCAACCAAAACCCAACTCTAATCTTCCATTAGTAGCACTGCCATCTTCATCTGCTCAGAAACCCCATCAACACAGCAAGAATAACATCTTCTTCCAATGATTCTTCTCAATCCTCCAACCAAACACTAATTCAGTGCCAACCCATTCTTTACAACCCTGCCAGAACTTGAATCCCGCTCAACCACTTCATTCAACACCAAATCAGATCTACTCCTTCACTGTTCTCTTCCTCCTTCTGAACTTCTGATTCTTTCACCTAACCAAGTTCGTACTTCGCTATAACCAGCAGCATCATTGTTTCACTACCACTAATTCCATCTGAATTTCTCAATAATAACAGCAGCGGCTGCTGCTCTTCTTCTCGAATTAGGGAAAAAATGATTGAGAAATCATTATTCTCTGATGTAGGTTTGTAGGAAGTGAAGGTGGATATTGCCACCCCAGGTAAGCTAGATAAGGGTCAACTAGAATGATTCCAAGCACCCCA
>JAJJWW010008124.1:0-65733 GCA_023531295.1 Papaver armeniacum | reverse complement strand
ATGAGGCTTTATTTCCGCAAGGAAATTTAGGCTTGTCATATTTGTGCGACAATCTTGAAGAGGCAATAATACAAAAGATAAAGATAAGACGATATCAATGGGTCATTACATGAATATGTAAGGACGTCCTGCGATTTCGTATTAAGACGGCAATGTCATGGGGCTTTATATTCGCAAGAATATTTAGGCCTGTCATATTGTCGCAACAAAAATATCCTGCAGAGGCAACAATACTAAAGAAATGATAAGGCAAGATCAATGGGTCATTACATGAAAGTGTAAGGACGTCCTGCGATTTTGTCGCAATGACAAGGGGTGGCACAGTAAGACCTTTAACTATGAAGGCAAAATAAGACCACATAAGAGAAAAAGAAAAAAAAGGAAATCTTGGAAGAAACCAAGGTTTCCTTACTTGTGAAAATTCAGCAGCAACAGCTGCGAGATTGAGGCATGAACACATATCACTATTCGAAAGTAACTTGCTTAATCTCTCATTTGAATGCAAATAACAGAGGCAAGTATGGGAATGTATAGAATAAAAACATGTTATTAGTCTTCATATGATAGATTTACGCGCTCATAAAATGAAAGGTTGATAATATACTGATTAATCAGTATTGCAAAAAAGAATTGTTCTTTTAACATGTGCAGAAAGGAACAACAAAAGTAGAGCTTGTATCTGAAGATCCAAGAAACTCGCAGCAAAAGATTACAAAAATAGAATATTAAAAGAATGAATGTACAAATATTACAAAAAGAGAAAGAAGAAAACAGAACTATTTCTTGTTTGATTCTTCTTCTTCATTTTCTTCATCTTCATCAGATCCTTCTACTTCTTCATCTTCATTAGATTCCTCTTCTTCGCTAGCTTCGATGTCAGATATATCCAAAGAAGGCACATTCTTAGGGATTTCATCAAGGAGGCAAGGGTATGAAGAATGAGGAATATTGTTGTCATCGCAGACCATCTTAATAGTCTGATTGCGAAAAAGAGTAGCATCATTCTTGAAATTCGCAACTGTAATTTGTAGTTGCTTCTTCAATCTAGAATATTTGTCATCTCGAGAAGAAAGATCCTTTGCGAGCTGCTCCTTCTCAGATTCAAGTTCTTCAATTCTTTTGTGAAATCTCTCTTCAGCCTCTGCGAACATATGACAATGAATCAGCAACTTAATGATAACTTCGTAAAAAACAAACAATTAAATAAAGAAGAATGATCAACAACTTTCTTTGTCATAAATCATATCCCTAATCAAGGCCGTATGCTCAGCTTTAAGACTAACGTTAACACCTAAATTATTTCTGGCATCATCTAGAACCTTCACAGCCCAAGCGAATTCATCGTCATTGTTTATGAGAAGAAGGGAGCGAATTTGATTCTCTCTTTCGCTAAGAATGGAATTTTCGCGGATGGATTCATCCCGTTCAATTTGAACTTCAAGAAGAGTTTTTTGGAATTTCGCTAATGCTTGAGCACATTGACTAGTAATGCGATCTTTGTCATTTATGAGATCACTGATTTTCTTCCTTAAAGTATTAATTTTCTCTTTAGAACTAAGATATAGACGTTTAAATTGGTTGGCTAAGCCTAAACTAGATCTATGATCAATTTCTAAGAGGCGAAATTTGGATTGAAGTTCGTTTAGAGGAAGAGATTTAATCTTGTTATTTGAAAAACTATTCAAAGAATCGTTGAGGTGATCAAGGAGGGCATTGTTATCCATAGGATTGGGGAATGAGTGAAGAAGAATGGCTTCATCAGAAAGATTATAAACGTCTGCGAAAATGGTAAGTCAGATAAGGGAAGATAATGAGAGAACAAAACAAAGGAAAAGAGAAAAGTCTCATACCATAAAGTCATTGGTTGGCACTCGAAGACTAGAAATCTTATTCTTCTGAGTGGAAGAATCAACTTCTAATTGCTTGGTTTTCTCGCGAAGAGTAGCAGCTTCAGTTTCGAATTCTTCATTTCTCTTGCGAAGAGCAGCAGCTTCAACTTCCAATTCTTCATTTTTCTTGCGAAATTGAAGATTCTTCTTTTCGGGAATACTGCGCCTTTTCTCAAGATCTGAGGCAACATCAAAGGAAGCTCTCCCGGACTATAAAGGAAAGTAAAGAAATTATCAAGATATAAATTAAAATCGAAATTATGAAGAAATAAGGGAACAAAGACATACCAAGACACCAAGCGAATTTAGAAAGCTGGGAGTCACTGATCTGGAGACCCTATGAAGAAAATCATCACCCTCTAGTAAAGGAGCATCACAGATATTCGCGAGAGCTTTGCACGTGCTAGAGAGACGATCATCTCCAATTCCTTGCATGGAGTCAGAAAAGATGTTAGACAATTGTGCCATAGAAGATTCAGTTGGAGAATTCTCCTTTGCGAGAGAAGTATCAATATCATCATTATCTTCATCAGAGCTTTCACTGGATTGAGGATTTGAAGGAGAAGGGGAATGAATCTTTCGCTTCTTTGAAGGTGGGGCAGTAGACTTTTCCCTGCGAAGAGTACTTTTACTCTTGCTCTTGGCCTTCGCAATATCAGGATTTTCTTCTCCTTCAGCAACTTCAGCATCAACCTTCGCACACGAATGAAGATAAGAAATAGAGGCAACAATATTGTTAAAAATAATAAAGAAAAGTATTTCTTACTTCATCCGTGCTAGGGTACTTGCCTTAGCATTTCTTTTGTAGCTCCTTCTCAACTTGATAATATGAAAATTTCGCAAGATTAATAGGTATAAAAAAGGAATGAAGATTATAAATTGAGCGAAATTTAGGAAGTATACCTCTTTTGCCTTTTCAGGCCAGTTAAAAAACCAAGGTTGATAGTTGGCGAGATTCGCAGGGAGCACATGTGAACCTGAAATGTAAGGTCCTTTCAAAACCAACGGAAAGACGCACCATCTGTCGTCTTTAGAATGACGAGGAACATTGTTCTTGCAAGAATGCCAGTCAATATCCTGCATAAGTATTTTATCGCTGGCGAGATTCTCTTTTCTCTTCAAGCGAGCACCCCAGCGAGTTTTATCATTCTTCATGTTTATTACTTCATAATTTTCGAAGAAGATTTCCACCGTATATCTTTCGGCGAATATCTCTAAGTCCACAAATTTAGGATCTCTGACTTCTTTTGGGTAAAGAGATCCTTTACCAACACCACGGTTGGAGAACTCAAGCATTAAGCGGATACAATCCCCGCTCAGTTGGTAGATGGCTCGCGAGAATTTCGCATGAGCAAGAATTTCATAAAATAAGGGAAGATCAGGGTCATAGAGAGGAATGGGAAGACCAAATGAGAATCGACCTAGCGAAATTATGATTTCCCGATCATCACAACGATGATCGGAAAACAATTTAGCGAAAAGAATGGATTTAGATTCTTGATTGGGAATGGTGGTCAACGTGAAACCTTTATCTTCAAAATCCATTTGCACTTTGTCCAGAGAAGCTTCATATTTGCGACCAACCTGGAGGCATCTTCAAAGTATGGGAACGAAGAGAAATCAAGATCAAAAGAAGTGAAAAGGAAAAGATTTACAGTAGCAGAAACGGAAGTTACAGAGAGATGTTGAAGGAAAGTTGCAGAAAAAACAAGAAGGAAAGTAAAAAAGAAGAAGATAGGAGTAAGAAAAGTATATATAGAGAGAAGGTTTCTCGAAAAGTCAAGCACATTTAATGCGAAGAGTAGACATGAACGGTTGAGAAAAAGCAGTTGAAAAAGACGTGTCAAGAAATAAATGGAGGAAGAGATACGAGTAATAAATTCTGCGTAAAAGTACAGAATCATGTCAATACTGAAAAATATGAAAAAATGAACAGCTGCGGCATTTGGAAAGTACTAATTCTCATGACATTCTCTCCTTCGCAGGGAAGACATGAGAAGAGGCAAGATGTAGGATCAGAATATCGCAACACCAAGACCCTTGCGAAATCCATAAACGACACATTGCGAAAATGTCGCAGATGGATAATATAAATGACGCAACGGATGACGACAGCTTGAACATGAGAAAGATGTGAAGACCTAGCGAGATTTAGGAGTGTTGCGAGATTTAACATTTGTACACTCACGAGAATGTCGCAAGTCAGATTCGAAAATAAAGGACAGCTTAGCTGTCATCCACTATGTAATGTCCTATATAAAGATCCGAATAGGCTTAAGAGAGCGGGAGGATCTTTTTCGAGTGTTGGGAAAGTTATTAAGAGAGAGAAAGTTTAGAGCAGTTGTAAATTCTTTAGCTTATTTCCTTTCCATCTTGTAATATTTGTGAGTTTAATCAATAAAGAATATAATTGTTCATCTTAAAATGACTAGATTGTGTGAATTCTTGTGAGGGGTGTAGTGTGGGATTTCCTGCTACTACACCTTGATCATTATTGATTCCACACAATTATCAGCTTCCCTCCTATAGATCAACCCATCTCCCTCTTTGCGGCCGAATTGACTCTGGAACGTCCATTGACTTGGTTTAGTCCGGAGTCCTACAAATTGATCTCTAGAATCTAAGCACTCCCTTTGCAGTTCATCTGTGTGAGGTTGAGCAGTTTTCTCGGATCAGGGAGTCTCGACACGCTCGTCTCTTCATTTACCTAAAAAAACAGCAAACCGTTTTTTCCCCATCCACAGGCCGCAAAATCTTCATCCGATGTCGGAATGAGGTGGTTGACCTCTCATTATTTAGATAAGAGGAAAATCTAACTTCTTCAAAAATAATTTCTTGATTTAGAGTCCGTTTGGTGGGTGAACAGGACCTGACACCGAGAATTTCCAGGATGAATTCTGTAGATTTTCAGCAGTCACGTAGTCAATAGTTTCGGCTGCCATTTATAGCTCATTCATTGGATTAACGTGCCCTTTTAGTATGTTGTAAAAGACTTCCATACAAATCGTTTGGTATATATATGACCTCCATATTCTTCGCCAATTAGTGCCAGCTTCAGTTCTTCCAGAGGGAAGTGTAAAAACATTTCTGACGGAGTTTTGCAAAACGACTCGTAACCTTTCTGAACTACATGCCATGTTCGTGGGTGACGTTGCTGATGAGGTGTCCCTATTTGTGAGTTATCTATTGATGTGTTAGAACCATTAGTATACTTGGAAGTTGAGGGCCTCAATTCTGGATCTTTTGACGTAGTCATCGAGATGCCTGTTATTTTGTTGGAACATCCTGTCAAGTCTTGAGAGTGATTGGCTCGGGAATGAAGAGATATTTATGGTAGGGAGCATCATCATCTGGAACCGATCGGAGGTGTTATTTGGCGCGTCTTGTAGCTCGCATACTACACCGTGAACCATCTATGCTAGATTTCTTGACGTTTCGGCTCCAATAGATCCGAAGATGTCCCGGAATTGCTCTTGCTTGGGTTGGCATAATAGGCGAACCCCTTAATGATGATTTCAATGAAGATGTGTCAATCCTCCTTTGTTATTGTGGATGTACGAATTCCCGGAATTACGCCATGGCCTGGATCTACATGTTTTGCTGGTGAAGTGATAGCGGATACTCCTGACCATAAAATGGTAGCAGTGGTGGAATAGAGATAGACCTTTTCTTTCGTGATCTCCGAAGTGCCTTTCTAGGACTCCACTGATGTTGAGATTTGTTGTCGACTATCTCCATACTGGAACAACGACTATGCGAATCTTACCTTTATCTCTCTGGGTGTGGACCCTGGTGGCATTAATATCAGTGATAACTTTGAGGCATTTCCAGCTTGATCCATATAACACTTATGGTGTTGCAGATGCGGCTGCTCCATCCGAATCTCGAGAGAAGCCATTGTTCCCTCTAAAGTAGTAGTCACATCTTCTTGTGTCTCCATGCGGCTTTCTGGTCCTTTCATCTGGGAGATTTACCGGTGCTCATCTATCCAAGGCATTTCCAGTAGTATTGCTTGAAAAAGCATTTTTGTGAAGCTTCTCAGCGAACGGAACACCGAAATTGAAACTGGTTTTTGAACCTAAATTGAGTTTAATGGTTGAATTGGATCTAAGATCCACCCTTTTGAAATTGAGAAAACTGGAATGAATATTGAGAAACTGATTTTTGCAACCGAGAGATTAATCTCCCACTGTGGTCGCCAGTTGTTTAGGGGTAAAAATTGATTCTGCTAGAAATGGTAAATTTAGGTGTGTCGCCGAGAAACGAATCTAAACCCTAAACAAATGCACTGCACGGGAATACTTTAGATTCGAGAAATCAATCTGTACAATTCTGGCCTAAACCAAGAAATGGCTGTTCCAGTCTTGCTTCGGTCACAAAGTGAAGGAGAAGGGTTGATCTTAGGGAGGAAGCGAAGAAGGTGTTGAGATCGTAATGGTTAACTCTGAAGGTGTGGTTGTTTTTATGACTTGTATCAGAATGTGGAACTCGCTTGCGGAATGTAAGCTATGAGTTCTTTGGTGTTTTTTTCTGGATACTGTGTTGATGACCAAAACTGTTGTTGGTTGAAATAGGTTGAAAACCTATTTATATTTATATAAGTCATAGTTGAACGCACACTGGTCTCATAGAAAGTGGAAGTAGTTGAGTGATGGAGACGTGTGGATCATGTGAAAATGTTGAAAACCACGTCTTACGATGAGGGAAGACAGGTCGGTTTACACCCACTACTTCTCTGCTGCCACTAACTGTCCGCCTTTATGGACACTTTCTTATAATGGGCGTGTTGCACGCCGCACGCTGTAAACCGCCAGACCAATACCCTGATGAACATCCCCCAGTTTGTGACACGTTTGATGTCTCGAGTATTTTCGTGGAAAATATGTAGCAAGTTGCTAAGTGGGTCTTGCTTGCAAGACTTAGCTATTTTGACCAATCATGCGCAAGCTAGGCGGCGGGTGGTCATATGTTACAAGTCAAGCCAGCCATGAGACTTACCGCAAGAAATAACATGTAATGCTTTATGTAAAATAATTAAATTATTTGTAAAGTCGATATTTATAAAACATCGTCAGTAATCGATGTGTATAAAGCATCGTAAAGCTCGTTTAAATTAGTCGTGGATCTTAATGTCTTACAAGGAGTATGACCGGCCACCTTTAGGAAGCTGCCAGGAGCCATTTGCGCACGCCAAAGGTGAGCTGATCGGTCCTTATAGGAGAGTGATGGTTGGTAGCCATTTTGACATCCTATTGGCCGGCCCAAATTAGATCTAGACTGGTAAAATTTGCTAGACAAATTGAGTGGCTGAGATGATTTGCGACAGTTGTTGGTTGCCCTTGAATTTATTTAATACCCTTGTAGGCTGCGCGACTAACTACCTTTGGGCAGCCGTTCAGAAGCCATACAGGTAGGTCGTGGCTTGGCCGATCAGTCCTCATGGAAGAGGGATGGCCGGTGATCACGGCGACATCTTATTGGTCGCCTGAAATTAGATCTAGGTCGGTCGATTCGGCTGGCGAAGTCAGATGGTCACGATTGATTTGAGACCGCCATATGCGGTCTTAATTCCATTTAACCCTTTTTCATCCACGCGACTGGCCTAACTTTTCCTTGCGGTTAGGGTTGTTGCCGACGTTCTATGAGAATTCCGATTGTTGGAATAAAAGTGGGCACGCCAGTGAGTATCATGGAGCTTGTCTGACTGCGCTAGGAGAAGGACAAGCTCGTCGAATTGGTTGGCCAAAACGTATGGTCGTGGTCGTTTTGATACTTACATGGGCAGCCTATATTCAATTCCTTAAGGAATCAGGTATGTCGACCAGCCAACTTCTAACTTTAATTAAAAGTGCAGGCGGCGCTTTTGATACGATTTGATTGGACGATGGGAAAGAGGGGCCAACAAGCAATAACATGTGGCGTGACTGGCCAGCCACGGGCAGTGCGTGCTAAGTCAAACTGGTCAGCCAAGTGGCGTGGCCGCGCCTCTTTTTGCTACTGCTTTTATTTGCCGCAGTTTCTCTTTCACTTCTTGTTTTATGCTTTTGGTAGGATTTTGCTCCTACTAGTCCATGGCGGATCAATTTCCTAGCTTTACCTAGGTTTGGTCTCGACCAATAAGGTTCGAGATATTACGCAGGCCGTAAAAACCTAATTTTTGCAGATTAGGTTTAAAAATTGAATTTTGCGAGTTATCACAAAATTAATCAAATTTGATGAATTCTGTGCACTGAAACAAAAATTACCAATTTTATTCTCAGAGAGCAGCGCAGCGTGCCTCTGATTAAGTACTTTCATGTAGATTTCAATCCTGACACTTCGGGAGATTCATGCTACTCGGCTGCGAGCGAACATTAATCGTCATGTCATGTTAATATTGAGAGTTCAACTGGGGAACATAGCATAGGAAAAATACTCAGCAAGCCATACATTGGTGAATAATGCAGGCGGGAGATTAAATACTCATTAGGCTCTATACTAGTGAACAATTCATCTAGGAGCTTGAGTTTCAATACAATATGAAGAG
Source organism: Papaver armeniacum (assembly GCA_023531295.1). Classification (NCBI taxonomy): domain Eukaryota; kingdom Viridiplantae; phylum Streptophyta; class Magnoliopsida; order Ranunculales; family Papaveraceae; genus Papaver; species Papaver armeniacum. Next base: position 57,318 of record JAJJWW010008124.1, on the reverse strand, counting down.
AGGCATAGGCACTCATCATATTTTAATATATTCTTCAAATTCCTTGAGGAATATAGACATATCAAGGTCTACTACTTCTGATGCCGGGTCAGGTAGACAGACTTTTATAGTTTTTGCCCTAAGCTAAAAACCACCATCAACAATGAGCATGTTGTGTTTTCCTCTAAAATTTTTAAGAATTTTTCAAGTGACATGTATCAAATTTTACCCAACTCATCAAAGCATGTAGATTCCCAATCTTACTAGTTTACAAAAGCATCGGATGAAATAAAATGTTTGAGAATTTTATAAGATATTTTTGGTGTTTCACGAAGTCTAACTTGGTGACTAAAATTGATCATTTCAGTAGTGAATAATGGAATGATGTCTTCACGGAAAAGGTTTGTTTGGTCGTCCTCTATATTGTGCCAAAAGGATTTTAAAATTGGATAATTACTTTATTAGTAGTAATGAGCAAGAACACATAGCGCGTCAAATATGAATTTAGAGAAATCATTTGTGCTTAAAAATTATTTCTAATTTTTCTATGAATGAGGAAACTTTCTAGTTTTTGAATTGGTATTAAACACCAAAATCCGACGTCTAACGAAGTCTATAGAAATTTTTGAATGAACGTGGGTAGAAGTGCAATTTTCATAAGTAACTTCTCAATTTTAGATATTTTGGTATTGATTTGAAATTTCCTTTTGAGTCGAGAAATAGTGGGGGTTCTTTACCCTATGAATGTTTGAACACTAAACATAGATTAAAGAGCTAGCTAGAAATGAAGATTACAAGATCATTAAGATGGATGTGTAAGTAGTAAGACTAAAAAGAATTTTAGTCATAATTATTACCTTGTTGGGATGCTTAGCTCCTCATAATTTTAATCTTTGGAAAAAGGTTTTAAGAACCAAATGTTTTAGTTTGACAAATAGAGAAGGGGTAATTAATTTTAATACTTGATTTCATGCCGTTGATTAGTGATATTGTTTCTACGATGCGTGATTTGTTGAATATCATATGTAGAAAAATATATTGGATGAGTAAAATGATAAATCTATGTAAACCAAGCATGAAAAACATTGTAGTTCCCATAAGAACGAAATGCATATAAGTTTGATTAGTCATCATATATTTTGAAACAAGCTCTTAAACAATTACATGAGAAATTTGATTACTTGGTAAATTCAAACAGTTTCAAATTGATTAGGTGACAAACGCATAAGACCGTATGTTATATATGCAAAAGGGACTCGTTGAATTTGTGTTATAACTCATATGGTGTTCATGAAACAAGAATTGTTTAGTTTACTATTTGACATGAAATACTTGAGTGAAGATAGTGTATAAGCTTGAATTGAATTTGTTCTTCTTTTGAATCTATTTCAATACAATGAAAAGAATTTTTATTCAAAAAAAATAAAAATAGAGAAATAGATATAGTTTGCCTGTAAACTAGTTTTTACTCTTTTGATTTAGTGCTAATGTTTTTGATATTGTGTGTGTTTGCACTAGACATGAGTATGGTAGCTTAGTATGTCTCTATGCTACGTGGTTGACTATATACATATTTTCTATAGTGAGGGTTTAATATATTTGTTCTGTAGTGGGGGTTGTATATTCAGATTTGTCAATCCTAGTATGGAAAATCAGTAAAATATTGAGAAGGTTATGAGGTGTTTCAAACACATCTAAAACCTAGAAATACTCTATCTAAATGTTTATTGAAATCCTATATGGATATTGTGAAGCTGATTGGAAATAATTTCAGATAAATCCTCTACGGGATGGAGCGATTCAGTCCTCTACTAGAGAGAGGAAGAACAGACATGTTAATCCAATGTGATAGTACCGCGGCTATTGCAAGAGTTGAGAACCGTTAATTACAACGGTAGAGTCGACATATAAGGTGATAGAAAGCATTTCTGATACTATGAGAATGGATTATATATGGTCTGGAAAAAGTTATCATTGATCCTTTGACGAAAGGATTAATAAGAAGGTGTGAATACATATTATGGGATGATGTTGATGCCCATTGAGAATTGAGTCATTTATGATGGATACCCACCTAGAAATAGGTTCAAAGGGAATAACGATTCACAAATGATATGAACATAGTTGTTTGTGATGGACACCCAACCTATAACTTAAGATTCCAGAAGTAGGTTCAAAAGGTAATCCCAACCTATGAATGGAGACCCCAAAATGTAGGTTCAAATGGGGCTAAGTCACGGATAATATATGTAAACACAGAATCATGCTTTAGAGAATACATCCCACGGCATGATATCATAAAGCAAGTTAAGGTTGAGTTTTTGTTTCTAAAACTCTTAATGATTTTTAACTCTCTATTCAGAGTGGGGTACTTAGCTACAAGAGTACTCTTGATAAACTCACCTATATGGATGTGAAAGTGTGGCCGCTTTCTATGAGAATATGGGCGGTTCTCTATATCATTCATTAAACCGTGATTCAAGCACATGGCCGTAATGTGCCGGCTTTAGACTTTACACTAGTATAGTTGTGCGTGTGTCAGACAATCATTTTATCTCCTAGAGTTCAAAGACTAATGTTCACTCTATGGTCAGATTTTTCGAGAGTCTAACACTACGTAAAGGTTCAAAATCGAAAGATACCTTTACTTATGCACATCATTATATAGATCTTGCTCAATGTTTTAAAAATATAAGTGGGGGATTGTTGGAAATATATGCTTTAAAATAAAATGTATTTCCATTTTATTATTTTTGTTAAAATTATTTTTAATAGACTTTATGATCTTCATAAAAGAAATTTATTGTTAGATATAAATTCCTTGACCGTTTCATTTTACAAAAGTAAATGGTTTTTATTAAAACATATTAATGTTTTCATTAATCTATATTGAAGTCTTTGACTATAAAATCAGATTTTGTTTCGGAAAACTAAAGAGAGTTTTTTCTTTAATGTCTTGGAATTTTAAAAAAAGAAAAATCCGAATTTTTGAGAGAAAGAAAACCAGTGTATGATTATCACTTGTTTTCTACAATTCTGATTATGAGCAAGAATAGAAGTGTACAAGTATCACATACTCTCAAGTGCAAGAGTGATTGTGAAAGAGATTTACTCGGCTGTTTTATTCTGGGGACGAAGGGACATGGAAGAACTGTTTGCACAATTTTGGACAGAGCCGCGAAACGTCTTAAAGAGAGCGACCTGGTCGTGACTCAGCTATAACATTATTTGTTTTGCAGGTGGATTTCGGCAATTGTTCCAACAGTTTATATTAGCAATGCGTATCAGATTTTTTGTAAGTGATATTCCAAGGTTACCCAGCTCGTCCTCTTTCAAAATATCCGCTTTATAAGCCGAGTCATCTACTCCATGGTGAGTTCTGAGCGAGTTAACAAGTTTCATCTTTGAAAATCGGTGTTGACTCGGATCATTTGTAATAATTTCAACCACACATCCAACTCGAAAAATACAATTAGTCTCAAGGCATCGAACGGTCATCACTAAAATACCAATTCAGATACTCTCGGTGATCACAACTAAGGCGTACTTATATTTTGTACAACCTCGAAGTACTTTAGCAGCTAAATCAACACAAATCACACATGAACTACGTACAATTCCGAAGAGATTAAACGTTTTTATATAGGTAGTAGTTCGGGAACGGTGGACCCTAGTTAGCATACGTAGTAGTTCTACGGGAATTATACGTGTTCGGATAGATCGGTTCGGTCAAAAATCCGGTCAACAGTTCGTTGTTCGGACAGTAGTTCGGAACAGTATACGTACGTGCATATTCGTTTTATAAATGTGAGTTCGGCACTTAAAATTCGCCTTACATATACGATAAATTGATAAGTATTATGACCTTATTACGAGACTAATTTTATTTGTATATGATTTATAAGATGGAAAAAAACATTTTAGCGTGATTATTTAACAAGAAGTAAACAATTTAATCGCATAAATGTATTATAAAACGAGTTTATAGAATTTTAAACAAAAATCAACACATAAAACACTGGTTAAACAACTACCAATATAAAATTTTAACTGAATAATTGTATTTTAATATAAAGTATATACAAAATCAAACAAAAACCAATCAACAGAACTCTGGTCAGAGAGTTACCTATGGGAGTTCTAGTTCGGAAATATCATTCGGATTCGGTCAGTTCGGATACGTTCGCGAATCATTCGTGAGGTCCATATAATCCGTGAACTAGGTTCAGAGTTCAAATAGTTCGGAAGTATCATTCGGATTCGGTCAGTTGGGATACGTTCGCGAATTATTCGGGAATGATTCGGAGAATTACTAACTAGGCATTGGACCATAATTGAGGAAATCGAAGGGAGGATGTAAAAGTGCCAGATATCACAATCACAATATCAATATGTTGTGGGTCCATTTTTGTTTTGCTGAAAACTGAACCATGGATGAGAACATTACCTTATTCAGCTTCCTGAACGTTATACTCTAACGTGGATTCAACGTCGGAATTCAAAATGAACGGGGGTGCATAGGTCTCCTCACCTAGCCCCAATTTTTTGTATGCTCCACGCATGAAATTTTCACTTTCTTTTGTGAAACGTGCACTAGGCGTAAGAAATATTCGCAGACTTCGAAAGAACATTTCAGGTCAACATCAGGTTAGTAATAACATGGAAAGTCAACGATAAAAATAGGAGATGAACCGGTAGAGGTAAATAAATATAGAGTTTTAAGGGTGCAACAGGCACATGTTAAAGAGTGGTAGAGGTTGTGTAAGAGGATGTTGAAGATGCGAGTGAAGGGAGTATTGAATTAGAGAGTGTGAAAAATGAAGAGGACTATTAACAGAGTTAGAAAGAAAAATTGAAGGATTTTTTTTTTTTTTTTTATTGATCGGTAAAGAAGTGAATTATTGATCAACTTATTAGGAATTACAGTAAATATTAAACCAAATTTTCATCACTTTGGAGGAGTCCACATTCTCAAAATCCTTATAGCCGAAGACCAAGAAAACAAGCAATAAACGTCTTTGTTGATAATAGCTCTAACATTGTTTCTTTTGTCGAGAAATACGGCATTCCTTTCCTTTCAAATACTCCACACAATAGCAACATGAATCAAATTCCACACTGCAGTGGTAGCATTGTTGCTCTGCATTAAATCCCAAGCAAGTAACACAGACTCAACTTCAGCTGGCATAGAGATTGCAGAACAAACATCCCTTTGGCATATCAATGCCCCTTCTTCTAAGTAAATCCAGAGGTAATCTATTGTAAGCAATGATCCATAAAAAGAAATTTATTTTAGGTGGGCATTTAAGCTTCCAAATGAGGTTAAAAATGGACCCGACAAGAGAGTTGCATCTTCTACGGTTAAAATCTCATAAACAAATCGACAGAGAATTGATTGGTTTTGGTGAGAGACCATTGCATCTTATCATCGGTACTCAAGTTGAAGCTAGAATTATTCAAATCAGTAGTTAAGAGATTCAAGAACTCTTCTGCAAAGATTAGGCCTTCTTGGAATGTGCAAGTTCCAAACCACGGATACCAACAATAGTTACCGTTTCAAAGAATGAAGATTTCTTTGCTTTGGAGACAACATAGAGATTAGGGTAACAAGTTTTGATTGGATTTAGGTACACTTACTTACCTTGTCGAATATTTTCGGATGCATCAAATTATTTCTATGAGATAATCGACATCCGAACAACTCTCTAAAAACACATCCGGACATATTTGATCACATTATAACATATGGTTGTGACTCAAGATTAAAGTCTTAAAGTGTTATACAAAAATAGTTAAGCTTATAGTTAAAATGCGGCTAGTTTCGGTTAACCTCTCATGAACAAATCGTTGTACATGGTTTGGTTATGGTTAATCCTAACCAGAGTGTATATTTTGATATGTTAATCTCAAATCAAAGATTCATCTAATGGTGGTGTTTATGGGTGAAAACTATTTCTGCCGGTTTTGGTAATTTGGGGTGTGTGGATGAGAAATGAGTCTAAACCTTAAACAAATGCACTGCACGGAGTGCTTGTAGATTCGAGAAATCAATGCGTGCAAATCCGGCCTAAACCAAAAAATGGTTGTCCGGACTTGTTTCGATCACAAAGTGAAGGAGATGGGGTTGATCTTAGGGAGGGAAGCGAAGAAGGTGTTGAGATTGTGAAGGTGTTGGCTATGTATGACTTGTATCGTAAAGCCGAACTCGGCTTGCGGGATGTAAGCTATCGATTCCGGTGTTTGAATACGATTGTATAAACACTTGCCTCTGTTGTCTTGTCTTGCCTTGTTCTGTTTGGAAAATAGGGTGGAGAACCTATTTATACAAGTCTTTAAGCCTAACCCTCGTATCTCGTGGGAAGTGGAGAAAGTGGAGTGATGGAGTAGTGGAGTCGTGTGTTAGTGTCACACTACCAGTCTTGCCCACTTCTCCCATCATCACTAACCGTCCATGACTTCCTGACACGTTCTTATGATGGCGCGTTGCCGCTGCACGCTGTAAACCGCCAGACCAATACCCCAGTATGTATCCCCATTTTGTGACATGATTGATGTCTCGAGTGTGTGGATCGTGGGACCCACAAAGTAGCACGTAATGCTAGATTAAATAACTAAGTTATTTAGAAAGTCGATACTTGTGAAGTATTGTGTCTATTCAATGCGCAGTGCTTCGCATCAAGTATATTCAAAGCATGTATGAAGCATCGTTTTTGAGCGTCTCAAAATAGCCTCATGTCCAAATTTACTTTATGTGATGGTTTGGAGGTTGCGCAAGCAAGTTCTCCCTTGGCCGACCACATGGTGTGGTAGAGTGACGGGTGGTGATCACCATGACGCCTCACTGACCGATTAACTCCCGACTGTGTGTATAACCAAGCCGGTGAAGTTGGACGGACGAGATGATCTTTGAGACACTCATCTGCGACCGTTAGCGGAATTAGGGTTTTAGAAGAGGTGCGCAAGCACCACTTTTCAGCTTTGTCGAATTCAAGCTTGGGACACGATTTTGGCAAGGCCGATCGGGCATGCGTGTAGACGGCATGGCCGATCGGGCATGCGTGTAGATGACATGCCGGTATACATCCCATACCTCATTGTCCCGTGAAAGTTTGATCTGGACAGCTCAATTTGTCCGACAAAGAGGAGCGGTCAGGATTGATTTACGACAGAAGTTTGGTGCCGCAAATGCCGCGCGTCATGCCTTCTTCAGGCTCGCGTTTCGGGACAACCAAGCTTGGTCGGTCCCGGCCGATTGGTTCGGCGTGTAGGTGGCAGTGGGTGTACATGCCTATACCTTACTTTCCCATAAGAACGTGATCTAAGCCACTCAATTCATCCGACGAAGTTGAGTGGTCGAGATTAGTTTGCGATTGGGAAGTGTGACCACGCTAGTTTGGGCGTGCGAATTGGAACGACCAGACATGGTATTCCTTGGCCGATCGGCTGTGGAGATAGATGGGTCCAAGTTGATCATGTTGATGCTCACTGGACCTGCTCAGTCGACTCCTAAACCCTCCATTCGATCAGGAAAAAACGGACGTTTGCGATCAATGCAAACCCTAATTAGGGTTTTGCTGGCCGTGCGACATGCCCACTTTGGGCGCACGATCTGGAACGACCAGCCATGGTTGGTCCTGACCGATCGGTCATGTGTGTAGGCGGGCTTACAGTGAGCGTGTTGACATGCTCTGGGACCTTTGAATCTATATCCACACCCTTCATTTATGCCTGCGAAGATGGATGGTTGAGACTGTTTTGCGACACATATAATGTGCCGTAAACCCTAATTTAGGGTTTTTCGTCCATACTGCTTTGGCTTGGACGGTTTGGCAAGCTATGCCACCCTTTTGGGGAGGCCGACCATGCGGGGCCGCGTTGGGTCGGTAGTGAATATTCCAATACCGCTTGGGGTCATGGATTCAATCTAAGCCATCCAATCATCTTGGTGAAGTTGGATGGTCGTGATCGTTTACGAGACCCGATATGGATAGTCCATATTCAAATATGCTCAATCGGGCTAGTATAACACACCGAGAGATGTATGCTCAATCGTGGCTAGTATAACACACCGAGAGTTGTAGCTTTCACGGGTATTTCGTACATGCTTCATTATTAATGCTTGGAGGTTTGTGTTGCTCTCTGCGAGAACAACACTCGGTCGTCATGCCGCACCGTAATGAGTACAAGAAATACAAGGTCGGTCATGCATTAATTAATGATGTTGTAAATTCACAGGGTATATGGGATTGTTGCTAAATGCTCCAACCTGGATGAATTTCATGTATTTAATTCACAGAATACTGGGATTCTTGCCACATGCTCCATTCTAGGTGAATTAGTAAAGTGAAGAAGTATTCATCACTTTATCAGTGGCTATCCTTTGCAGGATGTCAGCGCATAAATTTGGTTTCACAATTTTAGCCCTGAGCTAAAATCCACCATCAACATTAAGTCCCCTGCCTAGCACATAATGGTTACACTATTGTGGGGTAGGCATTAGATGGTGACATATACAGATAAAACTTATGAGACAAAGTTAGATGTTACCGGGAGAGACGAGTCGTCTGTCCTTGGAGCATGTCACGTTCAAGAGGCGTTGAGCGAGTGTTCCCCTAGCATGATGTCGGTCTTGCTCGCTTTCGATCTACCTTGCTATGCCTGCTTGATCGAGCCTTCTTCGTGATTATTCCGCTCGAGCGTGGGGCTGATGTGCTGCTCAACGGCATTGCTTTGCTCGCTCGATCGTGGGACTCATCATGCGCCCGCTGATCGAACGTGGGCTTGTTATGCCTTATGGACCCACCACGTCCTTTGCTCGAGCTTCGACCAATTTGGGGATGTGCCCGATCAAGTGGGAGCCGTGCGTGCCTGCTTTGCTTGGGGCCTACCGTGCTGCTTCGACCAATTTGGGGCCGGATGTGCCTGATCAAGTGGGAGCCGCCAAACCTACTTTGCTTGGGGCATACTCACTGCCCGACCAATTACCAAACTTTGCCTCACCCCAACACCATACTTGCCCCTTGACCAACACCGCCTTGGCGATTTGACGAACCACGACGGACATCGTTTGCCCGGCCGACACCGGTCTTGTTTGCTAACGTGGCCCAATACCAGCCTTGTTCGTTGACGTGGCACAATACCAGCCTTGTGACGTTGATCGGCCTTGACCAATACCGGCCTGACGTGACCCAATACCGTCCTACTTGTGTGACGTGATACCAGTCTTGCTTGCGTGATGGGATATTAGCCTTGCGATCTCGACCAACACCGGCTTTGCGTACTTGACTAACACCGGCCTCGTTTGCTGGCCCAATACCAGCCTCGTGACCTGATCAATACCGGCCTTGTGACTTGATCAACACCGGCCTTGCTTTCTTTGCCCGTACATTTTATGTACTTGCTCGAGTGTCATCCTCGCTACTTCGACCAACACCGGTCTTGCCTTGACGAACACCGGTCTTGCTAACCAACATCGGTCTTCCCTTTGCTCGAACGTGGGATCTAGGCGTGCTTGCTTTGCCCAAACTGAACCTTATATGTTCGAACGTGGTGTGGGTCCCGTTGAGAGCGTTGAAGCATCTTCTGGAGCAAGCAGGTCCCGGAGAGCGTTGAAGCAACTTCTAGTGGGTGGTGCGTTGAAGCGGCTTATCTTTGGAGAGAGTGTTGAAGAAGTTCTTGACCCGACGGTAAAGGAATTTCATGCTGAACCTCGGTCCCAAGCGTGGTCTACGTGGCTCTATCTTGTATGCCCGATGGGTCTTTTGTACGTAATGGTCGTTGATATGGTGAAGCTCGGATGGTATTAATCGACGAGCAACAACGGTTCTGGCGGCGGTTGTGATCGAAGAGGCGGCGGGGAGAGGCGTGATAGCTACGGGTACGAACTTGGCGAGTCTTCATATAGTGGTAGAGCTCGTCTCATTGTTAGAGGATAAAGCTGGAATCGATGGCTTTCTTGACGTTTCTTCATGAAATAGAGAAGAGGGAGACAATCCCACCTTACAGTATCCGAGCTTTGGACTTGATAGATGTTGTCACGCTAGGTTCATGAGGTTTGTCTTTGAGATAGGCGGTGCTAAGCGGTCCCAGTCATACTCCTTTGGTAACGCAACTAAATCTTCTACGGGATACAAATTCTGAAGGCGTCTCTCATTGATGTAGTTACCATCGATCCAGATATGGAATATCTTGGAAATTGTTTCACCATTACGGCAGTCATGCATATGGTGATGGAGTTGGAGTTGGCGATTTTGGACGCGCAGGATGTTGTATCTCGGTGGCTTTCCTCTTGCTTCAAATAAACTGCCTTATGGAAGGTCAAGGTTGTATTGCATGTTGGTGGGATGTATGCTTCCACGAACATCATGAGGCACTTCATTACTGGAAGGCCCGGTTCTTTCCAGCAAGGTATATGTTGTCGTAGATTAGCGTTCAACAGCTTCACGAAGTCCAGCGGATGACCAAAAGTGCATATTCTCCAACATAACACGGTAGACATGCACCATCCTCTGATAGAGTGATTCACCAGGATTCTTTCTCGACATGACACGCGAACATCGTTATCTTCTTGAGGCTGCTCCCTTGAGGTGTCGGCCAGGTGGATCTGAAGATGTCCCATGCTCGCTCTTGTGCGGGCCGACATAATAGGCTAACCCTTTGTGATGATTCGAGATGACAATATTTGTTGAATCCTCACAAACGCTTCTTGTTGTAGTGTGATTCGACGAAACTTGATCCTTTCTTCAAATAGGGTGAATGAAGCAAAAGTTCACCTTGCCCATGAAGTTTTGGAGCTCCTTCACAGTTCACGGCAGCGACATTGTGAGGATAGCTTGAGTCTTGGATTTGACTACTATATCATCCACGTAGTCTCCGACTTGCTTATGCATCATGTCGTGGAAGATTGCCGTCATAGCACATTGATACGTTGTACCGGCGTTCTTTAAACTGAATGACATAACAGTATAGTAAAAATTGCCAAGAGGGGTTCGGAAGGCTGTCTTACTTGCATCGTGCTCATACATCCTTATCTGATTGTAGCCGCTGTAACCATCCATGAAGGAGAACATGCCGTGTCCACAAGTTGGTGGCGTCTACTAACATGTCGATGTTAGGCATAGGAAAGTCATCCTTGGGGCAAGACTTGTTCAAGTCTCTCAAATCCACGCAAAGACCGAATATGTCCGTTTTTCTTCTTTCTTGGGACCACATTAGCTAACCAGTCGGATGATGAATAGGTCGATGAATCCAGGACTAGAAACTTCGAATTTCGTTCTTGATTTGTTCTTCCACTTCGTGTCCGAATTGCCTCGGAGATTGCTTGATTGGCTTGGATCCGGGTATGATATGTAGGTGATGGGTGACCAATTTTTCGTCTAGACCGGGCATTTCCTCGTATGTCCGAGCAAACACATCTTGGTACTCCTTGAGTAGTTGGACAAGACTCACACGTTCGTCCATGGACAGAGTCGAACCCGAGTAGAGACAGGCACGGGAGATTCTTCATTCCCGATGTTACGGTCTCGGGCTCGTCGGTTGTGGAGTTGGTGCCATCTTGTAGGCTGTCGCGGAGCGTCCAATACCTCCTCTTGTGTTTCGTCGTTCTTGCAGCATTCAACTTGGAGGAGAGACTGGGTGCCAGTCTCTCCTGCTAATTGCTAACAGTGGCGCCGGTATATTGTCTTCCCCTTCTTATCACGGTATGCCTCGAAAGTGCGTTCCCTTTTGGTGTGAGCATGGGTTGAAGCTTCACCGGATAAAGATGGACGCCTCGTCGGAAAAGGCGTGTCGTGGTGCTTAGCCCCCAGTGATGCAACTCGGTCTTCTTCCTGGATTGAAGCCCACGTGGGTAGTGGGGTGCACATGACTTTGTCTGACCTTCCCTGCGGAGTTTCTTTTGGCTCGAACAATTCCACTCCGCATATTGGTGCGTACGGAGACAATGATGCAGGAATACGGATGACTTCCTTATTTAGCATGGTCTTCAGGCAGTGGTGATACATTGAAGGGATGACCTTATTGTCATGAAGCCACGGTCTCCATAGTATCATATGGTAGTCCGGCTCCTTTTTTATAACTTCAAATTTCACTTTTGACTGAACGGGTCCTACTGATAAATTCATATTGACATACCCGTATGTGTTGGTCTGGTTTCCTTCGAAGTCCGTCATTGTGGTGAGCTGCCGTACAATCTTGCATGGGCTAACCTTAGTTGTCCTGAGAGTCTTGAGAGTAATCACATTCGAAGATGCTCCTGTGTCGATGAGGGCCCTCCCGAACTCGAACCCTTGATGCGTGCGGTAACATGTAGGGCCGGTTGTGACCTTCCTCTGTCATCATGTCGTCTTACCGTAAATGTAACATTATTTACGAGATGTTTCCGAGATGCAGATTAGGACTTACGGACGTGAAGGAGTCGGGTGTACGTCCGAGCTATTTTATTAATTGCGACAAAACGTCTACTCGCCCATTGATTCTTCGAGAGGTGCAAGAGTTCACACAAGCTTTCCACTAGAGATGTCGCTTCTGATCCACCGGTCTCCTCGGTTCGTAGTAATGTTGTTGATCCGAGGGGAACTAGTCCCACAGGTGTAGAGGTCTCGGAACTCTCATCTCTCGATGTCATCTTAATGAGGAGATCAAGTATGCCATTTATCGCTTCTTTGATTAGCTCCATGTTCTTCGTGTGAATCTCATGTACCCGTGCTAGTTTGCTTAATGTTGGAAATCTCCTGATGATGCCTTCAGATACGCCGTTAGGAGGAGGGGTATCTCCGTTGGAGGAACCATCAGGATTTGAGACTGTCGAGGCGGTCCTAAGACCAACCATCTCGAAATTGATTGAATGGTATAAAAGAAATTGACTTTACAACCGAGAGATTAACCTCCCACTATGGTCGCCAATTGTTTATGGGTGAAAACTATTTAAATCGGTTTTGGTAATTTGGGGTGTGTGGATGAGAAATGAGTCTAAACCTTAAACAAATGCACTGCACGAGAGTGCTTGTAGATTCGAGAAATCAATCTGTGCAAATCCGGCCTAAACCAAGAAATGGCCTTTCCAGACTTGTTTCGGTCACAAAGTGAAGGAGATGGGGTTGATCTTAGGGAGGGAAGCGAAGAAGGTGTTGAGATTGCGAAGGTGTTGGCTATGTATGACTTGTATCGTAAAGTCGAACCGGCTTGCGGGATGTAAGCTATCGATTCGGTGTTTGTATACGATTGTATAAACACTTGCCTCTGTTGTCTTATCTTGCCTTGTTCTCGTTTGGAAAATAGGGAGGAGAACCTATTTATACAAGTCTTTAAGCCTAACCCTCGTATCTCGTGGGAAGTGGAGAAAGTGGAGTGATGGAGTAGTGGAGTCGTGTGTTAGTATCATACGACCAGTCTTGCCCACTTCTCCCATCATCACTAACCGTCCATTACTTCCTCGACACGTTCTTGTGATGGCGCGTTGCGCGCCGCGCGTGAGAACCTGCCCGGACCAATAATACCCCGTATGTATCCCCCGGTTTGTGACATGATTGATGTCTCGAGTGTGTGGATCGTGGGACCCACAGAAAAAGTAGCATGTAATGCTAGATTAAATAACTCGAGTTATTTAGAAAGTCGATACTTGTGAAGTATCGTGTGTATTCTATGCAGGTACTGCATCGAGTATATTGAGCATGTATGAAGCATCGTTGTTTTAGCGACTCAAAATAGCCTCATGTCCATCCTACTTCATGTGATGGTTTGGAGGTTGCGCAAGCAAGTCCTCCCTTGGCCGACCACATGGTGTGGTAGAGTGACGGTGGTGATCACCATGACGCCTCACTTACCAATTAACTCCTAACCTGGGATGTATAACCAAGCCGTGAAGTTGGACGGACGAGATGATCTTTGAGACACTCATCTGCGGCAGTTAGTGGAATTAGGGTTTTAGAAGAGGTGCGCAAGCACCACTTTTCAACTTGGTCGAATTCAAGCTTGGGACACGATTTTGGCATGGCCGATCGGGCATGCGTGTAGGCGGCATGCCGGTATACATGCCCATACCTCATTGTCCCGTGAAAGTGTGATCTGGACCGCTCAATTTGTCCGACAAAGAGGAGCGGTCAGGATTGATTTACGACAGAAGTTTGGTGCCGCAAATGCCGCATGTCATGCCTTCTTCAGGCTCGCATTTCGGGACAACCAAGCTTGGTCGGTCCCGGCCGATTAGTTCGGCGTGTAGGTGGCAGCTGGTGTACATGCCTATACCTTACTTTCCCATAAGAACGTGATCTAAGCCACTCAAATCGTCCGGCGAAGTTGAGTGGTCGAGATCAATTTGCGATTGGGAAGTGTGACCCCGCTAGTTTGGGCGTGCGAAATGGAACGACCAGGCATGGTATGCCTTGGCCGATCGAGTGTGGAGATAAATGGGTCCATGTTGATCATGTTGATGCTCACTGGACCTGCTCAATCGACTCCTAAACCCTCCATTCGATCAGGAGAAAACGGACGTTTGCGATCAATGCAAACCCTAATTAGGGTTTTTCCGGCCGTGCGGCATGCCCACTTTGGGCGCACGATCTGGAACGACCAGCCATGGTTGGTCCTGACCGATCGGTCAAGTGTGTAGGCGGGCTTACAGTGAGCGTGTTGACATGCTCTGGGCCCTTTGAATCTATATCCACACCCTCCATCTATGCCTGCGAAGATGGATGGTTGAGACTGTTTTGCGACACATGTAATATGCCGCGCAAACCCTAATTTAGGGTTTTCGTCCCACCTTTGCTTTGGCTTGGACGGTTTGGCAAGCTATGCCACCCTTTTTGGGGAGGCCGAACATGCGGGGCCAGCGTTGGGTCGGTAGTGAATATTCCAATACCCTTGGGGTCATGGATTCAATCTAAGCCATCCAATCATGCTGGTGAAGTTAGATGGTCGTGATCGTTTCTGAGACTGATATGGACAGTCCAGATTCAAATATGCTCAATCGGGCTAGTATAACACACCGAGAGATGTATGCTCAATCGGGCTAGTATAACACACCGAGAGTTGTAGCTTTGTCTTTGGTATTTCGTACATGTTTCATTATTAATGCTTGGAGGTTCGTGTTTCTCTGTTGAGAACAACACTCGGTCGTCATGCCGCACCCGTAATGAGTACGAAATACAAGGCTTGGTCATGTATTAATTAATAATGTCAGTAAATTCCACGGGGCATATGGGATTGTTGCTACATGCTCCAACCTAGATGAATTTCGTGTATTTAATTCACATAATCTTCGGGATTGTTGCCACATGCTCCATTCTAGGTGAATTAGTAAAGTGAAGAAGTATTCATCACTTTATCAGTGGCTATCATTTGCAGGATGTCGCCGCATAAATTTGGTTTCACAATTTTAGCTCACGAACTAAAATCCACCATCAACGGGTGGATATTGATTGCTTGATTCCAAAGTTACCTTAGCTTGAATCTAAAGCAACCTTTGTTTAGAAAGTCTATATAAGGAGAACCTCAAGCAACTGAGATCTTTGATTCCCTGACACTTTTCTTGTGTGTCCTAGTTGTAAACTAGAGTCATCCTCTCCTTTAAACTTTTTTAGGTTTAGGGACTAAAAATACTTCACTTAGGGATTCGTGAATCCAGGTCCGACTATCTTTATCTTGACGATTCGTGTATCCCGATCTTGCTGCGATTGTTGAGTCTCACTACGATCGGGCAAGATATATAGAAATCGCAAATTTTCTTCGTCTCAGAGTTTGTGATTCCACAAGTATATTCCTTTATAACGATTATTTGTTGAAATCGGAATAGGTTTTACTTGTGAGGTGAATAATAATCTAGGCTGCTCTTCGGAAGTCATATGTACTAGATTTTGAGGTTTGCAAAACTTTGTCTATTGCAAATGATTTCATATCTCACCTTGATTTTTTGATCAAAACGAAAATCACATATATGCTTATTCGTGGGAGGCAGATTGGTTTAAAGCCTTCAATTGAGTTGAAGCAACTCTTAGGCTATAAAGGACGTCATCTAAGGGAATCAATTGCGTCGAGTCTTGCGAGATTCAAGAGGCGTAAGGAGCGCGACTATAAATGAATTATTGTGATGGTGGATTCGGTCTCAACTACATTCCAGTCCGAAGTTTTGATAGTAGGATAGAGTTTGTAGCGACTTAATACAGTTTGGTGTTCAAATATGGACAAGGTCCCGGGGTTTTTCTGCAATTGCGGTTTCCTTGTTAACAAAATTTCTTGTGTATGTGTTATTTCTTTTTCCGCATTATATTGTTTATTTTTATAATTGAAATATCACAGTTTGTACGTAAATCAACCAAAGTACATACGCCCATCGTAATTGTTGGATACTACTTGATTGATCTTGGATATTGATCTTTGGAATTGTTTAAGTACTCTCACGATATAATCAGGTTCACGGACTTGTCCCTGTTTACATATTGATTGTGAGAGAAAGATATATAAAGTCCTTATAAAATTCCTGATTGAGATTCATTAAGTTGTAACTCTCGGAAATTTGAGTTTATTCCATATAGGTTGCCTAAGAAAAAGTTGGTGGTGTATTTTGGTACCCCCGCATTTTCAATTGGTATCAGAGCAGGCAAACACGCGAAAGACTCAATAAGTTTGTGTTGGAAGCAATTTGACTATATGGACAGAGACAAAATCTCTGATATACGTACCACCAGTTTGGAAAATACTGTTGTTATGGATTCTGTAAAAGAGTCTGAATTCTCAAACTCTCATATAGATGAACACTTTGTTCCCATAAAACATTAGTTATTGATGAGTGTAATCCCCATTATATTAGTGATGAGTCGACTCATAAGTAGAAGGAAGCATCCAAAGAAAGTCTTGAGATTTTAAAACATGTAGGATTTCGGTCTTACGAGGTCAATCATTGAAACACAAAGTCATTACTCTTATTGGTAAGATTCTAGAACAAGGATTCTTCTTGAAGAACAAGCCGAAGTGAACTTGAAAATCATTTCACTCGAGGCTAAACTCAAAGATAATGCCTTAGAAATTGAATAATTGTTGAGTAAGAATTCTACACCATGTTGCGATAGTGAATCCAAAGAATCTACCATGATTATAACTTATGAAAAGGACGATGAGTTAGAAAAAGTAAGAAAACTTGTTGTTCATGATAAGCTAACAAAATCACACTCAGAAACTGATAAACAAAGTACTAGTATTTTGACAGAAGAATAACAGTTAAATATCTCTGACCAAGAAAAAACTATATCTCTAAGGAGGAAGAGTGCTTCACAAGAAGATTATGTTAAGACTAATTATTCTGATTTCGTTGAAACTCAGAAAGTGTGCTTCTATTGCAATACTAAAGGGACATGTTCAAACAAAGTGTAAACTGAGGTTGGAAAACTATCAGTTTGGCCGTCTCCAAAACACTTTAGATTTAATTCTAAAAGGTGTGACTGATATTCGGATGTTCGTGGACCATGCAAAACTGACATTCCTAGAAGCAAATTTTCTTGTATATGTTTTCACCCCAGGAGGTTTATATTCCAACAAGCCAAAAAGGTAGTATGCAAAATCGGTTAAAGAAGAACTCAGAAAAACCGTCACAAATATGGGTTCGCAAGGATACTCATACGCCTCTTGAGAAATTGATGAATTCATCAATGAAACGATCCAATAAGCTAACATGAATTTGATCATCACATTCATGTCCAAAAATAAAATCTTCAGCGAAAGGAAAAGGAAAAGGTAAAAACAAGGGTAAAAAACAACATTAATCCCCTGGTGAGTGTAGAACTCACCCTTGTGCAAGTTAGTCACAGGTCTTGAAACCTTACCCATTAATATCCTGCTGGATAAAGATTGTTGTGTAACAGGTGTACTATTTGTCTCAGATAGTCATATGGGTGATGAGCTATAATACTTTTCATATTGCAACTTTTACGAATTTCTATTCGATCAGATAAGTCTGCTAATTTTATGTTAAGCCGGGCTCCTAAAAATATAAGCATTCTTTGTTAATTTCTTTCATGAATATTAATGCTCTAGTGCTCTAAACTAAAATTTCGTTTATTGAGCGTAGAATGTATTAATAATCAAGAAGAAATGCATATACATCATATAAAAATGTAAAAAATTGCAGCAATAAAAAATATTTTGTGCTCTCTAAAAAGTGTTTATTATCTCGGAAAGGTCCTAGCTAGAAAAACAATAGAAGGACATTGGTTTGCATACCCTAAGAAATTCTTATTGAGTTTCCATCCAAAAACCCTATTTCCTAGGAAGAGTCACGAACCAAACCTTTTTCCCAGAAAATACCCTAACTTGTGTTAAGATAATTGTCAACCAAAGAGTTCCTCAGCCAAGCATGTATTCTATGTCACGAAACTATGAAAGCATGAAAGAATCTATTAATTGTGGTGGTATTGAAACAAGAGGAAAGAAGAGAACTCACGTTGATGACGGTTGTTGAATCATCGAAGATCTTCCCGGTGTGAATTGTTGTTTCGCCTATGATCATCAAGATGTTTGGGCGTAAAGAGATGATTTACTGCTAATGTTGTTTATGATTTTCTTAAACAATTTGAGAAAGCAAAAAGCTGGAACTTGTTGAAACACTAAAAGGTATAGACATTTTAAGAAATGAGTTGAAAAAGGTTTACTGTGACCTTGTTCTCATGAAATCTCATGTATGTGATCTTCTCAATGAGGATATTTTCTCAAGAGCTCGTGGATACTGATTGATGACAAGTTCAAGGGTCTCAATACCAATGAAAAGTCTTGAAAAATCTAGCTTATTTTGTTTTCTTTTTGTTTATGGGTGAAAACTATTCCTGCCGGATTTGGTAATTTGGGGTGTGTGGATGAGGAATGAATCTAAACCCTAAACAAATGCACTGCGCGGTGAGTGCTTGTAGATTCGGAAATCAATGCATGCAAGTCCGGCCTAAACCAAGAAATGGCCGTTCCGGACTTGTTTCGGTCACAAAGTGAAGGAGATGGGGTTGATCTTAAGGAGGGAAGCGAAGAAGGTGTTGAGATTGTGAAGGTGTTGGCTTGTTTATGAATTGTAATGGGTGAGCAGGCTTACGATTGATGCAAGCAGGCTCTGGGTGTTTGAATACGTTTTGTATTAACACTTGGTTTTAAATCTCTGTCTGGACTTGTGTTGTTTTTCTCTGTTTGGAAAATAGGGAGGAGAACCTATTTATACAAGTCTTTTAGCCTAACCTTCGTATCTCGTGGGAAGTGGATAAAGTGGATTGATGGAGTAGTGGAGTAATGTGTTAGTGTCACACGACCCCGAGGCTTGCCCACTTCTCCTGTCATCTCTAACCGTCCATGACTTCCCGACACGTTCTTGTGATGGCGCGTTGCACGCCGCACGCCGTAAACCGCCAGACCAATACCCCAAGTATGTATCCCCGATTTGTGACATGATTGATGTCTCGAATGTGTGTATCGTGGGACCCACGAAAAGTTGCATGTAATGCTAGATTAAATAACTACGTTATTCGGGAGGTCGATACTTGTAAAGTATCGTGTGTATTTATCTTTGATAATGCATCATGGTGTGGTAAAGTGACGGGTGGTGATCACCAAGACACCTTGCCCGACCAATTAACTCGACCCGGGGTTGTATAACCAAGCCGGTGAAGTTGGACGGACGAGATGATCTTTGAGACACTCATCTGCGACCATTGATGGAATCGGGGTTTTAGAAGAGGTGCGCAAGCATCCTCTTGACTGAGGTCGAATCCAAGCTTGGGATACGATTTTGGCTAGGCCGATCGTACATGCGTGTAGAAGGCATGACGGTGTGGCGCACATACCCCATTATCTCACGAAAGTGTGATCTGGACCACTCAATTCGTCGGCAAAGTCGAGTGGGCGAGATCGGTTTGCGACATAAAACGAATGCAAATAAGAGCCGCGCATCGTGCCAACTTCGGGCGTGTTCCAAGACGACCAATCTTGGTCGGTCTTGGCCGATCGGTCCAGCGTGTAGGTGATAGGCTGGTGTTCACGCCTATACACACTGTCCCATGAAAACGTGATCTAAGCCACTCAAATCGTCCCGGCGAAGTTGAGCGGTCGAGATTAGTTGCAATTGGGAAGTGCATCCACACTAGTTTGGGTGGACGATTTGGGATAACCCGGGCATGGTATGCCTTGGCCGACCCGGTGAGGAGATTGATGGGTCCACAGTGGTCATGTTGGTATGACCGGACACATTAATCTAATCTTGGGCCCTCCATTCGTCTTAGGAGAAGATGGACGCTTGTGATGCTCAAAACCCTAATTTTGGATTTCACGGCCGTGTAACCATGCTTTATTCGGGCGTACGGGTGGGATGACCATCCATGGTTGAGTCTGACCGATTGGTCGGAGTATGTAGGCGGGCCACGGTGATTGTGTTGACATGCTCGGGGCCTTTTGAATCTACATCTACACCCTCCATCTATACTGCGAAGATGGATGGTTGAGACTGCATTTGTGACACATTTAATGTGCCGCAAACCCTAATTTAGGGTTTTCCGCCCATACCGCTCTGGTTTGGGCGTTTTGGCAAGCTATGCCAATCTGGAGGCCGACCATGCGGGGTCCGTGATGGTTCGGAAGCGAATATTCCATACCTGCTTGGGGGTTATGGAATTGATCTGGGCCATCCAATCATGCTGGTGAAGTTGGATGATCGAGATCATATCCGGTGATACGGACAGTCGGATGCTCAATCGGGCTAGTATAACACACCGAGAGTTGCGGCTTTGTACGGGTATTTCGTGCATGCATTCATTATAATGCTTGGAGGTTCGTGTTGCTCGCTAAGAGCAACACTCGATCATCATGCCGCACGATAATGAGTACAGGGAAATACAAGGCTGCGCATTAATTAATAATGCTATAAATTCACGGGGTATATGGGATTGTTGCTACATGCTCCAACCTGGATGAATTTCGTGTATTTAATTCACGAGAATGGGATTGTTGCCACATGCTCCATTCTAGGTGAATTAGTAAAGTGATGAAGTATTCAACACTTATTAATGGCTTTATCTTTTACAAGATGTTAGCGCATAATTTTACGGTTTTTACAAGTTTAACCTTAAATGAAAATCCACCATCAACACTTTTATTTACTAGGAAACTTCTTGTGAGAATTTATTCTTGTGTTCAAGAAGGATAAATAGCGTTTGGTATAGCATATATTGTGAGTACACAAGCTATTTCCAATGATTTTCATCTTGCATGTTTTTAGGTTTATTTATTTGAGTTCTACAGTTTGAACTTGTAGTATTTAATCTTTGTTTATATGTATCACAAAGTCTTATGAGATATATGTGTCCTTTACTTTTTGTGAATTGAACTGATATCGCATATATGCTCAAAAGTTAAATCTATTAAGTTCTATGAACAAAAAGCAAAATAAAATTTATGAGAATTTTCGCAGTATTGATCTACTCGTGGTCACATTCTTGTGTAATTACTGCATTATCAACTCCGTAAGATTTTCTTACGTTAAGTTATATCGATTAAATTATCTCCTTGTTCATAATTGCGTTGAGATTAATTTATGTCGATATTTAGGATACAAATCCATGTGATTTGTTAATGTCCTAAACAAAATCCTTCTTTTTTAAAGTAAGGTCACTCATGTTGTTATCTTGGGAATGACATCAAATGGGGGAGAGTTCTTTCTGAACTTGTGCTTAATTGCTATATCTTTATGGGGAGAGTGGATGTGGAATATACAGGGGATGCTTGTATCTTAAATCTCCTAGATGAGACATTAAGTATTTTGTACTCTGTTACATCATCTAAATTAAAGTTGATGTGTGTTCCTTTTAAGTCTTGAAGTATATTTTGTTAGAATTCATTACGATCCCATTGTTTTCGTACCTTTGCCAATTTTTATTGACAAAATGGGGGAGAATTAATTACTCACTCCGTTTCAAAATAATAGGCTTGTTTATGTGCAAATTTACACACAAACCTGCCTATTATTTTGAAACGAAGGGAGTAATAGTTTCGCACTACATACATATTGTTTACAGATCATTATGTAAGGGGGGGGAATCAACATCGATAGGTTTCACCTATTATGCAAAAGATATAAGTATTGACCAAGGGGGAGAAACATATCACCGTAGTATTACTTCGAAGTTGTGATACAATTGAACTTTGGAGAAGATAATAATAATATGTTTCTGTATAACGATGCATGATTGGGAATATCTGTTTTCAAAGTTGTTATCACTACAGATCTTCAACAACAACTATGCTGAGTTGAACACGTTCATAATCATTGGCAACTTGAAGTAACGAAGAATTCAAAGATTTGGAGAACCAAGGAAATCAAACATGATGGATTCTGGAGTTTTGAAGCTTTATTTTTTTAATCCATATGTATTGATATATTTTTGTCACTAAAATTGACAAACGAGACATTGTTAGAGCATTGCTCGGTCGAACTTACAAGTGTTTCTATCTCAATCTTGTTGTCAAATTTAGTTGATCAAAACCATATCTTGATTTCTAGTCTACATTTATCCAAGTCTCGGATTAGGATAGAAGTGTGTGTTTGATTACCAGATTTCACTGCGTTCTACCGTTTGAAGGCGAAGATCAACCGAATCTTTTGGAGAACTTCATCAAAAAAAGGTAAGTGAAGACTGAACCACCTATTACTCAAGTTTTCACCTTTCTATCTATGAGACCATGTCGCATGACTAAAGTGGAATTTACATGCACAACAGAAATTTCGAGTCAAGTTTATCTTGTTAATTATTCTCGAAATACGTTGACTAAGCTTAAGAACATTTGTTCATACTTGATGAATTTGGTTAAGAAAAATTTATTGTTTATGATCTAAATTATGATTCAAGATTATCATTTGAAAATAGCCTGGAACGGTGATTGTGTTATTGATGTTATTCGGGAATGTTTCAAATTGATTATGGGGGATTTTGTGCTTCCCCCTCAAAATAAATAGTTATTTTGCGTTACCCCCTTTATAAATTACTAATTGGCAAAACCCCCTTTCTGTTATCTTTACCGTCTCTTCTCGGTTAGTCATCGCGTGCCAGGTGACCGTGTTCATATACTCACCAATTATCATTGAATACCACAAATACATTTTTGATAGCAAGAGTATACCATGTATCTTTCATAGATCTAAAGATCTTAATTAAATCTAAAGAAACATGTTAGTCATCTATGCATTTCCTCGCTAAAACGCTGGACTATTACAGGAACCACCGTGACAAGATTCATATTAAGCAACCCTTTCTCAATCCAATCTAGTCTCACCTATGTTAACCTAAAACCCACGAATCAAGCAAGAAAATGGGCGTTTTTGGATATTGAATATCATTTTTAACTGAACAATGTTCACCATGTTCATGAAGACCACCGTCGCCGCCATTAACAACACCGTCGTCGCTGCCATTAATTAGTTCATCAGCATCAGCAATATCAATTCCTTTCGATGATGTTAGTCACAATTTTCCACCTACGAAATTAATTGAAATTATTTTTGCTAGCCCATGAATTAGATGAAAGATATTTTGAAACTTCGATTAAGGTGATACAGTGAGAGTACTACAAGTTAGGGTTTCGTCTCTTATGGCTACGAATGTCGTTCTCCATGATCTCCTTTGGATTTGTAGTAGTCGCGAGTCATCGTCACCATGAATCCAATTTTGATTCTTTAACTATTTGTCCGATTTTTCTTGTTCTTTCAAATACTCAATCTAAAAGAACAAATTATTAAAACCCATGAATCCAACTTCGAAGATGTGAGAAATTTCAAATCAAGGCTAAAATTGTGGTTTAATGAAATGAAATTAGGGGTTTTTATAGATGATGAATGATTTATGTGTATGAGAGAAAAGAGTGAACAATAATCAAAGAGGATTTTGTTTTGGATTACATTGGACGGTAACAAAGGAGTCGGTGTTGGGAGGTGATGAAGGTGTTGGTCTTTGGGCAACGAGAGATTAAGAGATAGAGTAGAAGAAACGATAACGATGAACTTGTTTTGATTTTACACACCGTGGGCTGCACGTGAACTAACGGCGATTATAACGAAAGGGGTTTTGCCAATTAGTAGTTTATAAAGGGGGTAACGCAAAATAGCTATTTATTTTGAGGGGGAAACATAAAATCCCCCATTGATTATTAAAGAGATATAGATCTTGTAAAACTGGATCTTGGGACTGTACACGTACCATCTTACATCTTGGCGCAAGCTTCATATAGGTCTGGATCCGCAATACATGTACCAAGTACACATACCGGCGTAGCTATAGTTCAACAATGACTTTTGGTACACATACCAAGTATGCAAACCCAAAAAGTTCTATGACTCGTGAACTCAGGTTGGTACACATACCTAGTATGCATACCGAAAAGGTTACGTGAACTCTGAACTCGTTTTTGTCTTAAGGGTATACAAACCCGGTACACGTACCATGACAAAATAACTCACTGAACCGGATGTAGGTACACGTAGTTGCCTGTCGAATATTTTCGGATGCATCGAATTATTTCTATGAGATAATCGGTATCTGAACGACTCTCTAAAAACACATCTAGACATATTTGATCACATTATAACCCATGGTTGTGACTCAAGATTAAAGTCTTAAGTGTTATATGAAAATGGTTAAGATTATAGTTCGTCTGACTAGTTTCGGCTAACCTTTCATTAACAGGTCATTGTACACGGTTCAGTTATGGTTCATCCTATATTTTGTTGTGTTAATCTCAAAGAAAAGATCCATCTAACTGTGGATATTGATTGCTTGATTCCAAAGATACCTTAGCTTAAATATAAAGCAACATTTGTGTCGAAAGTATATATAAGGAGAACCCCAAGCAATTGGGATCTTTGAATCCCCGACACTTTTCTTGTGTGTCCTAGTTGTAAACTAGAGTCGTCTTCTCCTTTAAACCTTTTTAGGTTTAGCGACTAAAAAGACTTCGCTTAGGGATTCGTGAATCCAGGTCCGATTATCATTATCTTGATAGTCCATGCATCCCGATCTTGCTCTTGATTGTTGATACCCACTCCGATCGGGCAAGATAGATAGAAATCACAAAGTTTCTTCGTCCCAACCACTTTTTGATTCCATAGGTATATTCCTCTATAACGATTCTTTGTTGAAATCGGAGTAGGTTTTACTTGTGAGGTGAATAATAATCTAGGCTGCTCTTCGGGAGTCGTAAGTCATCTGAATTTTGAGGTTTGCTAGACTTTGTCTATTGCAAACGATTTCCTATCTCACCTTGATCATTTTATCAAAACGGAAATCACATATAGGCTAATCCGTGGGATGCAAATTGGTTTAAAGCCTTCATTTGAGTTAAAGCAACTCTTAGGCTGTAAAGGACGTCAGCTAAGGAATCAATTGCGCGGAGTCTTGCGAGATTCAAGAGGCGTAAGGAGCGTGACTGTAACTGAATTACCGTGTGTTGATGGTGGATTTTCATTTAAGGTTAAAATTGTAAAAACCAGAAAATTATGCGCTGACATCTTGTAAAAGATAAAGCCATTAATAAGTGTTGGATACTCCCTCACTTAATTCACCAAGAATGGAGCATGTGGCAACAATCCCATTCTATGAATACACTAATTCATCGAGGTTGGAGCATGTAGCAACAATCCCATATACCCTCAGAATTTCTAGCATTATTAATTAATGCGCAATCAGCCTTGTATTTCCTGTACTCATTATAAGTGCGGCATGACGACTGAGTGTTACTCTTACAGAGCAACATGAACCTCCAAGCATTATAATAAAACCATGTACGAAATACCCGTACAGGCTGACTCTCGGTATGTTATACTAGCCCGATTTAGCCCCTCTCGGTGTGTTATACTAGCCCGATTGAGCATCCAGACTGACCGTATCAGTCCGGATATGATCGCATCATCCAACTCCACAAGCATGATTGGATGACCCGCATCAATTCCATCACCCCCAAGCGGGTATGGAATACCCACCTGCCGACCCCCGCATGGTCGGCCATTGGCCTAGCTTGCCAAAAAACGTTCATACCAAGCAGTATGGACGGAAAACCCTAAATTAGGGTTTGCGGCATATTACATGTGTCGCAAAATAGTCTCAACCATTGATAGGTGTAGAATACACCGTATTTACTATCTAGTAGTTTATGATTTCTTTGTTATTTTTCGTGTAAATTATGTATTTTACGCTTGTTTTGAGTTTTATAGCTACTATGGAGTCGCACGGAGGAAAAGAAGAAGAAATCACCCAATTTAAGTCAAAAGGGCAAAAAGGTCATTTTACGGGCGAACACTATCCGGAGCCCAGAGGTGGTTAAGGGCTCTCATCCAGGGTACCCCTTATCAATCAGCGATGGTGTTATTAACACCGGGTAGCCCTTATCCGGAGGATGGTCATGCTTGGGTAGTATCCAATTGGGTCGGTCCTAACAGTACCGGGATCCAAACCCGACCGGATCCGTGTCATTTAAACCTAAACACCGAAATCGAGACCATCTCTCAATCATTCAGTTTCATTACCTTTGTCTGAAAGTAAGAAAGAAAGCAGCCATGGCTGCTGCTGTTAATGAAGTCGAGAGAGATAAACGACGAAGAACCAGAAATTGAGAAGAAGAGAAGGAAAAACAGCTGCTGTGAGAGAAGAAACAATGAGAGCTGACGATGGTGGTGACGAAGGATGGATGCTGCTCAATCTGAGATGTGAGTTTTGCTTGAATCGAAATGGAGACACGGTGAGACAAGAGCTTTAGAGGAATCTCGTGATGAATGTGAGAAGAGATTGGCCAGTGCGTGGGTAAATTAAGATCGAAATCGAGCGAATCTTTGGATTTGTAAAATTGATTTATAAAGCCTCGAAATGGTGGAGATTCGATTAGGGTTTGATTCAAATGCGGAAGGAAGAACAGGATGAGTTGAATCGAGAGAGTTGGTGGTGAATAGAGAAGTTGTCTTGAATTGAAGATGGGTTTCACTCGAGATGAGTCTTAAGCTATAGACTGCTAGGGATTGAGATGGTTGTTGCTTAGGAAATTAGTTTGAAGACTTAGTGGGGTTGATTTGGCACTTGTTGGTCTGTGGTCTCGATTTGAGATGGAATTGCGCTGGAGCTTTAGAGATGGTGATGAAGCAACCTTGTTGCAGTGGTATGCAGTGTGCAAGTGTAGCTGTAGGAGATGGCTAT
Source organism: Papaver armeniacum (assembly GCA_023531295.1). Lineage (NCBI taxonomy): Eukaryota > Viridiplantae > Streptophyta > Magnoliopsida > Ranunculales > Papaveraceae > Papaver > Papaver armeniacum. Next base: position 30,151 of record JAJJWW010008124.1, on the reverse strand, counting down.
TGATGGCAGAGGGGCAAATGTTGTTGCTCTGTTGGATTGAGTCTGGTGGAGTTGTTGGTCTCAATGGAACTGAGGTGGTGCTTGTGAAATGACTTATGGTGTTGGCAATGAGCCGAGGCAGGAAAGAACACGATTTGTGATAGTGGCACGAGCTTATGTTGCGAGGAAGCGATGGTGGTGCGATTCGAAAGCCAAGTTGCAGTCAAGATAAGCTGAAATTGCGGGGTGAGCTGGTGCAGCTCAAGTGGTGCGGTGGTTTGTGTTACGGTAGTTTGAAGTGCGATTGTGAGGCCGAGAAGAAAATGGCAAAGTGTGACCATGAAGCTGACCTTAGCTTATGCTAGTAAATGGAGATGGAGCTGCCACTTGTGACTAGGTTGTTCACGAGTTAAGAGCTAACCCAGTAGTCTTTGTTGGGTAATGGAAGGTTGCAGCTGGTTTTGAGGTGGTTCGGGGCAATGAGATAATGAGGTTGCAGGATGGCTGAGATGTTGTGTTAATGCTTTGTGTAAGAACCTGGAGCTATAAGCGAGAAATGGGCCAGTGATGATTGCTTGATATTGAGATTGCAAGAATGGATAGGTTATTGCAGCCGAAAGTTGCCAGTGGATGAACTATAAGATGGTGTTTTAAGAGAGACAGGAATACGGTGTGAATGATGTTTGTCTTTGAATCAAATGACACCCGAGGTGATGGCGGTTTGAATGATTAACGAGAGAATTCAAAAGTGTGGCGGTGAAATGGTGGTGTTGGAGGCTTATCTTAGCATTAGAGTGCGGATTGGATGTGAAATGATGCGCTGCCAATATTACGAGGAGTCTGCAAGAAATAAGAAGGTATAGCCATCATGGTGGAGAGCACTACGAAGCACAATGATTGTCTTTGCAAGTTTGGCTTTGTGCAAAGAGGCACAGTTAGGACCGATCAGCCAGGAGTTAGCTAGCCGACTCGCCTTACGACTGACTCACTCCTTGACCTTTGACTAACGATTGGTGACGGTTGACTGTTTGACCGTTAGTCCTAACGGTGGGTGATTTAATATTCCGTCGAATATTCTCTCGACGACAAAAATTTTCGGGCGCGGCGGCGACGTTTTCGGCCAAATTCCGGCCATAATCCCGGTTTTCAGGCGAGCAAAATTCCCGAGAACTTTCTATGGACTTCTCTCATGGGTATGAAGACTTGGGCTAGGAATTGGATGGAGAATTGGACTCAAATTTGGAAAGAGAAGGTGGAAGAGTTGAGAAAAGCTTGGATTTGGAGATTGAATTGCAAAAGGAAAAGGATTCTAATCCTTGGAAGATTTGGAGAATTTTGAAGCCTATAAATAGAGAAGTTTTCTACAACTTCTACACACATCTCTACACACACAATTCTTTTCTTTTCTTATTCTTTGTGTGAACTTTTTAACATGAGTAGTTAATTTTATTGATTGAGGATGAATTCCTAGTTCTTAACATATGATTTAAGTTTTGTTTTTAAATTCTATCTTGAAGATTTTTCACATGATTATCGATTGTTTTTACTAATAGGAGTGATCTTCAAGACATTCATGATTGATTGATAGATTGTTTGGAGTGCACGCTAAATTGATTTGTTAATTTGATCTAAAGCTAGTGAAAGTTAGGGGATAAGTAATCGTTTCTTGACTCTTTACATAAGTAGCAAACACGAGACCTTGCGGAAGGATTCCGTGGAGCAATTGTGTGTAGAAACAACGTTAGCAAGTAGACCTTGAGCTAAGAGTCTAACTACTAATATCAACCTAAGAAATTCACAAAACTTAATGCATGAGCCAAGTTACATCTAGGTTGAGCTAATTCTAGGTGGCTTGGTGATTAGAATCCGGTGGTCGAGAACTTCCGTGTCCGGTGATACAAGGGATTTAGGGGTTTAGCACCGAGGCTATTGCTTTACCTACGGTTGGTGATAATTGTGACTAATAACAAGTAGAAGAGAACATAACTTGATTCATTGTTTCGTAACGAAGAAGGATTCCTTGGTCTTGTCTCTTTTATTGCTTTCAACTTTATCTTTTAATTGTTTTGTTTATTTTCTTTTGCTTTTTACACCCCCTTTCGTGACAATTTTTACAACTAGAATCTCTTGCTCCTCGTGGGATCGACCTTGACTACCCCTATATTACTTGTTAATTAGGTAGTAAAGTATTAATTAATTTGATTGCACCTACGACACGCATCAAATTTTGGCGCCGCTGCCGGGGAGCAGCGGATGATTTTAGTTGTTTTTATTTTTCTTTTTGGTTTATTCTTGCTTTGTTAGATTCTATTCCGTATCTAACTTAGTTTTTGACTTGTTAATTAGGTATCGGTTTTCCAATGTATGGTGGACAAGAGCAAGCATATTACAACAATCAATACGGTTTTCAACCTCAACATTATGACAACTTCCAACCATCCTTAGGATACAATCAAAACCAATATTTTGGCTATGATAAATTTTCTACAGAACCTTATGGATATTCTCATACATATCAACAACCTTATGACGGGTATGTAAGTGGACAATCACATGGATGGAAGGATAGTTATGCATCTAATAATTTGTTTTCTAGTAATGTGCGGTGAGAGAATTTGGAATATACTCCTCTTCATCGTGTTTTTCCTTCACTTTTTCCAAAAGAGGAAATGCCGTCTAACGGTGGTAAGCGTGTGAACGTCGGAAACTTGCACGAAATTATACAAATTGGAAGATGATGGAGACTCGGAAGAGCTTGTCGCGAAAATTAGTAGGACCATTCATATGGAACTTAAACGACGTCGGGATAAAGGTTATGAAACCCGATGAAGATTCTTATTATGGTGAGTCCGAAAATGAAGATGATTGTGTTGAAAAGGACCAACCTTTGGATACTTTTAATGACGATAGTGTAGCTTACTCGAGCCTTGATCTTAATAATGATCAATCACCTATTCAAAAGGAAGAGCTTGAGGAAGATGCATTTATTGCTTGGAAAAAATTTCTTATGGTGCTTGTGAGGTGGTCTCAATGGAACTGAGGTGGTGCTTGTGAAATTACTTATGGTGTTGGCAATGAGCCGAGGCAGGAAAGAACCTGATTTGTGATAGTGTCTGCTGAGCTTATGTTGCAGGGAAGCAGTGGTGGTGCAGTTCGAAAGCCAAGTTGCAGTCAAGATAAGCTGAAATTGCGGGTGGTGGTGCGGCTCAAGTGGTGCAGTGGTTTGTGTTCTGGTAGTTTGAAGTGCAGTTGTGAGCTGAGAAGAAAATGGCAGTGACAGCCATGAACTGAACTGTAGCTTATGCTAGTAAATGGAGATGGAGCTGCTACTGTGACTGGGTTGTTCACAGGTTAAGAGCTGGAACTGGTGCTGTTGGGTAATGGAAGGTTGCAGCTGGTTTTGAGGTGGTTCAGGGCAATGAGATAATGAGGTTGCAGGATGGCTGAGATGTTGTGTTAATGCTGTGTAAGGAACTGGAGCTATAAGCAGAAATGGGCCAGTGATGATTGCTTGATATTGAGATTGCAAGAATGGATAGGTTATTGCAGCCGAAAGTTGCCAGTGGATGAACTATAAGATGGTGTTTTAAGAGAGACAGGAATACAGGTGACAGAATGATGTTTGTGCTGAACTGAAATGACACAGGTGATGGCAGCTGAATGATTAACAGAGAATTCAAAGGTCAGTGTGCGGCTGAAATGGTGGTGTTGGAGGTCATCTTAGCATTAGAGCTGCAATCGATGTGAAATGATGCGCGCCAATGTTACGGGGAGTCATAGGTTAAGAAATAAGAAGGTATAGCCATCATGGTCGAGAGCACTTTCTGAAGCACAATGATTGTCTTTGCAAGTTTGGCCCGTGCAAAGTGGCACGGCTAGGACCGATCCACCCGAGTTAGCTAGTCGACTCGGTGCTCGACTCGATGACTCACTCCTTGACCTTTGACTAACGAATTGACTGACGGTTGACCCGTTTGACCGTTAGTCCTAACGGTTGACCGACGGAATATTCCGTCGAATATTCTCTCGACGACAAAATTTTTCAAAGCGGCCGTTTGACGTTTCCGGCCAAATTCGCCATAATCCCATTTTCCGGCGAGCAAAATTCCGAACTTTCTATGGACTTCTCTCATGGGTATGAAGACTTGGGCTAGGAATTGGATGGAGAATTGGACTCAAATTTGGAAAGAGAAGGTGGAAGAGTTGAGAAAAGCTTGGATTTGGAGATTGAATTGCAAAAGGAAAAGGATTCTAATCCTTGGAAGATTTGGAGAATTTTGAAGCCTATAAATAGAGAAGTTTTCTACAACTTCTACACATACACATCTCTACACACACAATTCTTTTCTTTTCTTATTCTTTGTGTGAACTTTTTAACATGAGTAGTTAATTTTATTGATTGAGGATGAATTCCTAGTTCTTAACATATGATTTAAGTTTTTGTTTTTAAATTCTATCTTGAAGATTTTTCACATGATTATCGATTGTTTTTACTAATAGGAGTGATCTTAAAGACATTCATGATTGATTGATAGATTGTTTGGAGTGCACGCTAAATTGATTTGTTAATTTGATCTAAAGCTAGTGAAAGTTACGGGATAAGTAATCGTTTCTTGACTCTTTACATAAGTAGCAAACACGAGACCTTGCGGAGGGATTCCGTGGAGCAATTGTGTGTAGAAACAACGTTAGCAAGTAGACCTTGAGCTAAGAGTCTAACTACTAATATCAACCTAAGAAATTCACAAAACTTAATGCATGAGCCAAGTTACATCTAGGTTGAGCTAATTCTAGGTGGCTTGGTGATTAGAATCCGGTAGTCGAGAACTTCCGTGTCCGGTGATATAAGGGATTTAGGGGTTTAGCAATCGATCTAGCTGCTTTACCTACGGTTGGTGATAATCAGTGACTAATAACAAGTAGAAGAGAACATAACTTGAATCATTGTTTCGTAACGAAGAAGGATTCCTTGATCTTCTCTCTCTTATTGCTTTCAACTTTACCTTTTAATTGTTTTGTTTATTTTCTTTTGCTTTTTACACCCCCTTTCGTGACAAGTTTTACAACTAGAATCTCGTGCTCCTCGTGGGATCGACCTTGACTGCCCTATATTACTTGTTAATTAGGTAGTAAAGTATTAATTAATTTGATTGCACCTACGACACGCATCAAATTTTGGCGCGCACTGGGAGCAATGGATGATTTTAGTTGTTTTTATTTTTCTTTTGGTTTATTCTTGCTTTGTTAGATTCTATTCCGTATCTAACTTAGTTTTTTGACTTGTTAATTAGGTATCGGTTTTCCAATGTATGGTGGACAAGAGCAAGCATATTACAACAATCAATACGGTTTTCAACCTCAACATTATGACAACTTCCAACCATCCTTAGGATACAATCAAAACCAATATTTTGGCTATGATAAATTTTCTACGTAACCTTATGGATATTCTCATACATATCAACAACCTTATGACGGGTATGTAAGTGGACAATCACATGGATGGAAGGATAGTTATGCATCTAATAATTTGTTTTCTAGTAATGTGCGACAGAGAATTTGGAATATACTCCTCTTCATCGTGTTTTTCCTTCACTTTTTCCAAAAGAGGAAATGCCGTCTAACGGTGGTAAAGCGTGTGAACGCTCGGGAAACTTGGGTACAGAAATTATACAAATTGGAAGATGATGGAGACTCGGAAGAGCTTGTCGCAGAAATTAGTAGGACCATTCATATGGAACTTAAACGACGTCGGGATAAAGGTTATGAAACCGATGAAGATTCTTATTATGGTGAGTCCGAAAATGAAGATGATTGTGTTGAAAAGGACCAACCTTTGGATACTTTTAATGACGATAGTGTAGCTTACTCGAGCCTTGATCTTAATAATGATCAATCACCTATTCAAAAGGAAGAGCTTGAGGAAGATGCATTTATTGCTTGGAAAAAATTTCTTAGGGAAAGATGGGAGTCCGCGGAAGTGTATGGATGTTCCGACAATGAGGAAGTTATTCCAACTCCGGATCATAATAACGATCCTTCACCTATTCAAAAGGAGGAGATTGGGTGTGACTTACCTATTGTTGTAAACGAAGTAACACCCGCACAAGAAGATTTTACAATCTATACCGATGAGAATCATTTTAGTGAATGGCCCGACTCCGATGATGAGAATGTTGAAGAGATGATGCTAGAGGATGAAACCACATTCATTGATTTTGTGGAAGACCCAATTGAACTTGCGAATGATTTTAATGATGCCGAGACTTTGGTTAAAAACGACGAAGAATGGTTGCAAGGTTTAATAGAGGACCACGATATACAAGAGGTAATTAATTCACTTGAATTTTTTAAGGATGAAGAGGATTCTATAATACAAGAATTTGTGCAAGGTTTGTCTAACCCTTTGCATATTGATTCTTCTCCTTTACCTATTATTGGTTTGAATGTATGTGCTTCGAAAGTATTTTTGGATGATTTTGTTTCTAAATATCCACCATTGGAAACACTTGATGCTAACACCATGCAGGTTTGCCAAGAGGAATACATGGAAATTCCCAAATTCTATGTTCTTTATACACTTCCGAGTGTGGACGAGCATAAGTGTGGGGGGAAATTTCTATCGAACGATAATTTCATTATTATTTTCTTGTGCTAATATTTGTATGGAGTTATTGTTTGTAAAACAGGTATTATGGGTGGATCCTCAAATTTTCCGATTGTTAGTATATGGGGAATGAATCTTGCAAGAGCCAAGTCGGGCCGTCGACTTTAAAACAAGCGCTTAATGGGAGGCAACCCATCGGTTTTGTATTTTTATCTTTTTGCTTTTTATTACTTTTTTTCTTGTTTCTTATCATGTTAAAATTTCCCACCTTGACTTTACTAGAGGATTCAATTACATTGAGGACAATGTAAGGTTTAAGTGTGGGGGAGTGGTTAAGCATGTTTTTAAAACAAAAATTTACAAAAAAAAAAAATTAAAAAATTTTAAAAAAAAAAAAAAAGTTTTACATAAAAACTCCAACTTTTAGAGATTTTAGAGTCACTAGCATACTTCTAGGTATGTTTACATAGAGATTTTGACCGACATAATTGAACTTGGAAATGTTAGGGAATTACATTCGGATTTCTTGTTTGTTTGAGTGTTAAATAATGGATTTAATCATGCCGGTGATGCGAATTTGGTGCGAGGAGAAGTGCATTATTAGAGTTGCCGATCAATCATTAGTGGAGACTACCCGTATTCATATCATGAGAGGCACCGACCAGAAAATTTCCATCTACTAAAGAGCTTCTTTGAGTGTGTGTCACCATACGTTAATTCCGGGTAGAATGGTGAGCTACCCAACCTCCCACCAATAGAAGCACTACTCTTTGATCTCTTGAGTGCTAATTTTGTCAATCATGAGGGTGACGTCCATGGATGAAAGCTTCCTTCTTGTAGTTCGATTTGCGATTAGCACCATTCTCTCTCTCGACAACAACGGAGCCATAGAAACACATTCATCATCAACAAGGAGCGACACCAAAATCTACAAGGAAAGTTGGAAAAGTTTAAGGTTTACAAGCAACAAAACGAGAAAAAGAGCAAATTTCAAATTCAAGTAAAGCAACATACAAAGAGCGGATTTTACATATTTGTTGAAGACTTACACTACAATGAGGTAATTTTATATTCAAGTATGAAGACTTATTCATGAAAGCGAAGAAAATTAAAAGGTGAAAATTTTTGAAGTTTATGATTTCAAGACGATAGAAGTTGTTAAGAATCAAGCGGTAAAATACTTCTTCCACGGCCATGGTTTATTTTGTATTTAATTTCTCTTTGAAAAAAAAAAAAAAAAAAAAAAAAAAGAGAAAAGAAAGAAAAAGAAAAGAAAAAAAAAGAAAAGGAAAGAAAAGAAAACACAAGAGAAATATTTGTTCTTATTTTTATTAGCCGTGGGGAAGGAAAATTTATAAGGTAGTTTCAAGCGACAAGGATTTCAAGGTAAAGAGTTACAAATTGTTAAGGATTTATGAAATTCAAGGGTTTATCATCAATAGTTGAAACCGAAGACGAAGACTAAGAAGATCAAGACGAGGAGCGGAAGACGTTTATTGGATACCGTGAGAGTGGTGTTATCATAATTGGCGATCGGATGTGAAGGTGAGTAAGTAATCTCATCCTCGATAATAATGGTTGATTTCCTTTCTTAGAGATCGTCGAGAAAAATGGTTTTTCAAAATATTAAAAGATGTGGGTTTTTAAAAATATTTCGGAAGTTATCCTTCCCACCATTCAACGTGTTGCGGGAATTCTCTCTTCATTCCTACCGCACACATGTGAGAACCATAAAAGTCAGTCTTTTGAGTGCAATTATCATAAAATCCTTTTTGGTGAGGCAGAAGTCGAGGCGAAATGCTTATTGATCGTTTCTCGAACACGCAGTCTCTCATTATGGGATGGTTATTTCTCACTCAACATTTAAGAATGAGAATATGTTCTTTGGTATTTCTAACTTCTTATTACTAGCATGCAGAAATTCTATGTCCTCATAGCTCTTTGGATGCTTGGGACGCTTGAACGCTTTGAAGTTGTGAGTTTTTAGTTTGATTTGCTCGAGGACTAGCAAAGTCTAAGTGTGGGGGAATTTGATAGGTGTAGAATACACCGTATTTACTATCTAGTAGTTTATGCTTTCTTTGTTATTTTTCGTGTAAATTATGTATTTTACGCTTGTTTTGAGTTTTATAGCTACTATGGAGTCGCACGGAGGAAAAGAAGAAGAAATCACCCAATTTAAGTCAAAAGGGCAAAAAGGTCATTTTACGGGCGAACACTATCCTGAGCCCGGTGTGGTTAAGGGGCTCTCATCCGGGGTACCCTTATCAATCAGCAATGGGTGTTATTAACACTTTGGTAGCCCTTATCCGCAGAGGATGGTCATGCTGGGTAGTATCCAATTGGGTGGCCCTAACCGCATCGGATCCAAACCCGACCGGATCCGTGTCATTTAAACCTAAACTTGAAATCGAGACCATCTCTCAATCATTCAGCCATTACCTTTGTCCTGCAGTAAGAAAGAAAGCGTACCATGGTGTGCGTTGTTAATGAAGTCGAGAGAGATAAACGACGAAGAACCGAAATCGAGAAGAAGAGAAGGAAAAATAAGCATTTCTGTGAGAGAAGAAACAATGAGAGCCGACGATGGTGGTGACGAAGGATGGATGTTGCTCAACCCAGAGATGTGAGTTTTGCTTCGAATCGAGAAATGGAGAGCACAAAGAGACAAGAGCTTTAGAGGAATCCGTGATGAATGTGAGAAGAGATTGACGAGTCTCATGGGTAAATTAAGATCGAAATCGAGGCGGAATCTTTGGATTTGTAAATTGATTTATAAAGCCTCGAAATGGTGGAGATTCAAGTTAGGGTTTGATTCAAATGGAAGGAAGAAATCAGATGAGTTGAATCGAGAGAGTTGGTGGTGAATAGAGAAGTTGTACCGAATTGAAGATGGGTTTCACTCGAGATGAGTCTTAGCCGCAGACTGCTAGGGATTGAGATGGTTGTTGCTTAGAAATTAGTTTGAAGACTTAGTGGGGTTGATTTGGCACCGTTGGTGCTTTTGTGGTCTCGCATTTCAAGATGGAATTGCAAATGAGCTTTAGAGATGGTGATGAAGCAACCTTGTTGCAGCGGTATGCAGTGTGCAAGTGTAGCTGTAGGAGATGGCTATTGATGGCGAGAGGGGCAAATGTTGTTGCTCGTTGGATTGAGTCCAAGTGAGTTGTTGGTCTCAATGGAACCGAGGTGGTGCTTGTGAAATGACTTATGGTGTTGGCAATGAGCCGAGGCAGGAAAGAACCTGATTTGTGATAGTGGCTGCTGAGCTTATGTTGCAGGGAAGCAGTGGTGGTGCAGTTCGAAAGCCAAGTTGCAGTCAAGATAAGCTGAAATTGCAGGTGAACTGGTGCAGCTCCAAGTGGTGCAGTGGTTTGTGTTCTGGTAGTTTGAAGTGCGGTTGTGAGCTGAGAAGAAAATGGCAAGGATGACCATGAACCGAACTGTAGCTTATGCTAGTAAATGGAGATGGGAGCTGCCATCAGGATCAAGTTGTTCACGAGTGTTAAGAGCCGAACTGGTGTTGTTGGGTAATGGAAGGTTGCAGCTGGTTTTGAGGTGGTTCAGGGCAATGAGATAATGAGGTTGCAGGATGGCTGAGATGTTGTGTTAATGCTGTGTAAGGAACTGGAGCTATAAGCAGAAATGGGCCAGTGATGATTGCTTGATATTGAGATTGCAAGAATGGATAGGTTATTGCAGCCGAAAGTTGCCAGTGGATGAACTATAAGATGGTGTTTTAAGAGAGACAGGAATACAGGTGACAGAATGATGTTTGTGCTGAACTGAAATGACACAGGTGATGGCAGCTGAGTGATTAACAGAGAATTCAAAGGTCATGGCAAATGAAATGGTGGTGTTGGAGGTCATCTTAGCATTAGAGCTCGCGAATTGATGTGAAATGATGCTTGCCAATGTTACGGGGAGTGAGTTAAGAAATAAGAAGGTATAGCCATCATGGCCGGAGAGCACTTCAAGCACAATGATTGTGCTTTACAAGTTTGGCTCGTGCAAAGTGGCTCAGCTTAGACCCGTCGCCCGAGTTAGCTAGCCGACCTGTTACGACTGACTCACTCCTTGACCTTTGACTAACAAATTGACTGGACGGTTGACTGTTTGACCGTTAGTCCTAACGGTGGATCGGCGGAATATTCCGTCGAATATTCTCGACGACAAAAATTTTCAGCGGCCTGGGCGGCGACGTTTCCGCCAAATTCGGCCATAATCCCGATTCCCTAGCAAAATTCCGAGAACTTTCTATGGACTTCTCTCATGGGTATGAAGACTTGGGCTAGGAATTGGATGGAGAATTGGACTCAAATTTGGAAAGAGAAGGTGGAAGAGTTGAGAAAAGCTTGGATTTGGAGATTGAATTGCAAAAGGAAAAGGATTCTAATCCTTGGAAGATTTGGAGAATTTGAAGCCTATAAATAGAGAAGTTTTCTACAACTTCTACACACATCTCTACACACACAATTCTTTTCTTTTCTTATTCTTTGTGTGAACTTTTTAACATGAGTAGTTAATTTTATTGATTGAGGATGAATTCCTAGTTCTTAACATATGATTTAAGTTTTTGTTTTTAAATTCTATCTTGAAGATTTTTCACATGATTATCGATTGTTTTTACTAATAGGAGTGATCTTAAAGACATTCATGATTGATTGATAGATTGTTTGGAGTGCACGCTAAATTGATTTGTTAATTTGATCTAAAGCTAGTGAAAGTTAGGGGATAAGTAATCGTTTCTTGACTCTTTACATAAGTAGCAAACACGAGACCTTGCGGAGGGATTCCGTGGAGCAATTGTGTGTAGAAACAACGTTAGCAAGTAGACCTTGAGCTAAGAGTCTAACTACTAATATCAACCTAAGAAATTCACAAAACTTAATGCATGAGCCAAGTTACATCTAGGTTGAGCTAATTCTAGGTGGCTTGGTGATTAGAATCCGGTAGTCGAGAACTTCCGTGTCCGGTGATACAAGGGATTTAGGGGTTTAGCACCGAGCTAGGCCGCTTTACCTACGGTTGGTGATAATTTGTGACTAATAACAAGTAGAAGAGAACATAACTTGATTCATTGTTTCGTAACGAAGAAGGATTCCTTGGTCTTGTCTCTTTTATTGCTTTCAACTTTACCTTTTAATTGTTTTGTTTATTTTCTTTTGCTTTTTACACCCCCCTTTCGTGACAATTTTTACAACTAGAATCTCGTGCTCCTCGGGGGATCGACCTTGACTGCCCTATATTACTTGTTAATTAGGTAGTAAAGTATTAATTAATTTGATTGCACCTACGACACGCATCAACCATCCATCTTCGCAGGTATAGATGGAGGGTGTAGATGTAGACTCAAAGGGCCCAGAGCATGTCAACACAATCACCAAGGGCTCGCCTACACACTTGACTAACCGTCAAGACCAACCATGCTTGGTCGTAACAAATTCGTGCGCCCAAACAAGGGGTGATGCACGGCTTTGAAATCCGAACTAGGGTTTTGAGCATCATGAGCGTCCATCTTCTCCTAAGCACGAATGGAGGGTCCAAGATTAGATTACGAGTCCGGTCATACCCGAAGATGACCACCGTGGACCCATCTATTCCCTCACCCCGACGGCCAAGGCATATCATGCCTGGATAATCCAAAACGCACGCCCAAACTAGCGTGGTCACACCTCCCAAACCACAACCGATCTCGAACTCTCAACTTCACGGACGATTTGGATGGCTCGGGATCACGTTTTTATGGGATATTCGTATAGGCGTGAACACCAGCCTACCACCTTCACATCGAGCCAATCGGCCAAGACCGACCAAGATTGGTCGTCTTGGAATGTGTGCACTGAAGTGGGCGTAACGTCTGCGGCTCTTGCGGCACCTGATTTTTTTGTCACAAATCGTCTCGACCACTCAACTTCACCGGATGAATTGAGTGACCCGCATCATACTTTCGTGAGGTAATGGGGTATAGGCGCCTACACCATCATGACGTCTACACGCATGTATGGTCGGCCTGGCAAAAGTTGTATCCCATGCTTGGTTTCACCAAGTCAAGAGTGATGCCTACGCACCTCTTCAAAACCCTAATTTCATTAACTGGCCGCAGATGAGTGTCTCAAAGATCATCTCATCCGTCCAACTTCACCAAATTGGTTATACAACCCCGGTCAGCGGCTAGTTGGTTAGTGAGGCGTCATTACCCATCACTTTACCACACCATGATGCGACTGCATAAAATACACACGATACTTCACAAGTATCAACTTCCCGAATAACACAATTATTCAAATTAGCATTACATGCTACCTATCGTGGATCCACGATCCACACGTTCTGACATCAATCATGTCACAAACCGGGGGATACATACTGGGGTATTGGTCTCATGGCGGTTTACAGCGTGCGGCGTGCAACGCGCCATCACAAGAACGTGTTAGGAAGTCATGGACGGTTAGAGATGAACAGAGAAGTGGGAAAGACCGGTGTGTGGCACCGACGCACAACTACACTACTCCATCACTCCACTTCCTCCACTTCCCACGAGAGACGTGAATAAGGCTCAATGACTTGTATAAATAGGTTCTCCGCCCTATTTCAAACACATGTCGAGACGAGACAGAAAACAAGTGTTAATACAAAACGTATTCCAACACCCGAGAGCACCTTTGCATCAATCGTAAGCCTGCTCGTCTTTCTGTTACAAGCCATTCATATCCAACACCTTCACAATCTCAACACCTTCTTCGCTTCCCTCCCTAAGATCAACCCCATCTCCTTCACTTTGTGACCGAAACAAGTCTGGAACGGCCATTTCTTGGTTTAGGCCGGACTTGCCGGATTGACTTCCGAATCTACAAGCACTCATCGCGCAGTGCATTTGTTTAGGGTTTAGATTCATTCCTCATCCACACACCCCAAATTACCAAATTCAACAGTAGTAGTTTTCACCCATAAACACCGTGACAGTGGATTCGGCCTCAACTACATTCCAGTCCGAAGTTTTGATAGTAGGCTAGAGTTTGTAGCAGCTTAATACATTTTGGTGTTCAAATCTGGACAAGGTCTCGGGGCTCTTCTGCAATTGCGGTTTCCTCGTTAACAAAATTTCTGGTGTCTGTGTTATTTCTTTTTCCGCATTATATTGTTTATCTTTATAATTGAAATATCACAGGTTGTACGTAGATCAATCAATGTATATACGTCCATAGTAATTGTTGGATACGACTTGATTGATCTTGGATATTGATCTTTGGAATTGTCCAAGTACTGTCACGGTATAATCAGGTTCACGGACTTGTCTCCGTTTACATATTGACTGTGAGAGAAAGAGATATAAACTCTTCATATTATTTCTGATTGAGATTCATTAAGTTGTAATTCTCGAAATTGTATTTAAGTTTAGTCCATACAGATTACCTAAGAAAAAGTTGATGATGTATTTTAGTACCCACGTTTTCAAACACAACGACCGAATAAATCAACTTAAACTAACTATTGAATGAGAATCTTCCCACGGCCACCTCCCTTGGATGGAATACAAAGAAGGTTATTGCATTTGCACAAACCTCTTAGCAAATGAAAAAGTGAAAACTACAGCCACACCCATTTTTACAAATTTTTACACTGTGAAACCCACGGGTGAAAAAATTCACGGTCGCACCCATTTTCTGAGAGAAAATTTCTCTCACACCCATATTTGTTAAAATTAGTTTTCGCTTCTTCTTTCTTCAGATCACCTCCGCTTAGGTTTATGAGTCCTCTCAAAATCAAAATCCTCCCATTTCCATCTAGCTTCACCCACCAATCCTGATCACCATCAATAACATTTACTCCCGAAGAAGCCCTAAAGCAGCAAGTAGAAGAAGAAACCCTAAAAAGTTAGATTCTTTTTTTTTATTAAATTGTGAACTTTGATGATGGGTTTTGATTAATTTCATTGATTGATTGATTATAATTACAGGGTTAGCAGGAACGCATGATTCATGGGGGCCCTCAAATTAAAGGTCTTACTGGGACGGGATATACCAAATGATGAGAAGAAGAACATTTTCAGAAATGATTCATCTGTGTTAGAATCTGGCGATGATTTCAATAAAGAAGATGGGAATGGAATTGAGGTTTGTGCATTTGATAATCGAGGAATGGGTTAGAGTTCTATACCTACCAAGAAATCTGAATACACGTTAGTATCTATCTTTTCCTCAATTTGATTTGATTATGACAAAAAAAATTGATTTTTATGAAAAAATCCAGAATAATGGTGTGATTTTTGAGTGTGGTGGTGATGGGATTGTTGATACAGGATAACGAATATGGCGAAAGATGCAATTGCATTAATGGATTATTTGGGTTGGCGAAAAGCTCATGTCCTTGGAGATTCAGATGGAGATTGGATGGAGCCGACATATGAACTGGTGGTGTTGATGTTAGATGTTCTTTGGCAAGCTAAGTTGTTCTTGACAACTGGTTTGTACTGGCAAGACTTATAGAAGATGGAATTGGAAAATATTTGATTCTGCCGTCGATGGGTGTGTGCCTAGATGGTCACCTGGTGGTACGAGTTTGTGGTCTGATATTTGTTGTTGTTGGGTGAGTTAGCTGATACTAGAGAAGGTGATTATGGAACTGATAGTATTGAAGTTAAGATGGAATTGCAGGTTAGGATTGAAGGGAGTAGATGAGGGCCATGAGGCTGTTGAACCTGACTTGCAGGTGTTTGTTCTGGGAAATGATATAGTGACTTAAGCAAGTGAAGGACTGAGATTGTAATGGTGTTGGTGCTGCAGTGGCTAGGTCAAGAAGATGGAAGTGAAGAATTGAGCTGAGAAAGAGTTAGTGTTGCAAGACATAGCGAGTGTAGGGTTTTGGTGCTGCAATCAAGTGGTGGTTTATGGCTCTGATTGCGGAGATGTGTTTGTGATGGTGGTTTGCAATGAAATTTGTTGTAATGCTACATGTGAAATGAAATGAGTTTGAATGCTAGATGCATGATTAGGTTGTTGCGAAAATCGACTTGGATTTGTCTGGAGAAACAGAGAGAGACTTATTAAAATTTTTAGAGGGGGAATGAGTTTGAATGCTAGATGTATTTGGTCATATTGGTGTTGGTGTTTGGTCATAACGGTTGAATAATCTTTTATGACAAAATTTGTTGCATAACTTGTTATGTTGTCCGGAAAATGGTTGCATAACACGTTATGCATCTATTATTGTAGGTGCATGACAAGTTATGCAGCCTTTTTTTGTTGGCATAACTTGTTATGCAGTACAGAGAATTGTTGCATAACACGTTATGCAGCTACTTTTTGTTAGTATTGAAACCAACAAAAAAAGGCTGCTTAACACGTTATGCACCTATAATAATATCTCGCATAGCATGTTATTCAAATCAAGAAAATAGATGCATAACTGTTATGCATCCGAAAATATGATCAGTATAATGCGTTATGCATCGAGAAAATTGCCGCACAATCTTTTATGCATCGAGAAAATAGATGCATAACCTAATATGCATCTGTAAATATGGATGCATACTGCATTATGAATTAATTTTTTTTTATGTACGCACTAAAATCAACCAAAACAATGGTTACATAACTTGTTATAGATGCACAACTTTGTTATCCAAATGCATAATTTGTTATGCAGTGGAGAAAATGGTTGCATAATTCGTTACGCGTCTGCAGAATGTGTTATGCATCGTTTTTGGTGGCTGCATAATGGTTATGTATCAAGTTTTCGAAATTTTGCCTAAAGTGATGATCACCTCCGATTTTTTCGTGAAAAACAAAAATTTGATATTCTTGTTTGTACTCGTTGCGTAGCTCTCTTAAAAAGATTTCCAACGATATAAAATTTGTAAAATTCCAAGGCGCGGATTTTTAGATATGTTATATCCAAGTTGCATTGCCAATTGTACCCCTGATGCATAACCTGTCATGTGGATGCATAATCCGTCATGCATACATTTTTAATAATTTCATATAATTATGGGTGTCACGGAAATAATAATTATGGGTGTCACGGTACCAAAAATTAATTGTGGGCTTAACAATGAGAATATTATTTTTTTGGGTCTCCCCCATAAGTTTCCCAATGAAAAATTAAAATTAAGTCCTGGGCCAACACGATTGGGCTTATTTAATTGGCTCTGGGGACCAACACCCAGCGCCAGAAGTGTCGAATCTATGTAAGAACTCGAAAGAGCAAGGACTTGGAAGAAGTTTTACGTCCTACACATTTCATTTCTTTTCATCTTTAAACCTTGATCTCTGTACTAGTAGTTAATTATAGTTGTAGGAGTAGAAAATCCTACCACTACATCCAAAGGTAACTAAACACATACACAAGGAAGCAAAACAAACAAAGGAAGTAATAGAACACGAGATGTACGTGGTTCGGCATGATTACCTACGTCCACGGGGTGTAAAAGAAGATCTTATTGCTCGATTCAAGGTTACAAGATGGGTTTATCTCTCTCTATGCCTTAGTATGCTCACTTTCCTTACTTCTTGCTTAGCCTCTTCCTCTCTACATGGTCTCTATTTATAGTTACAAGTGATGATACATCGGTATTACGATGTTAGGCTCGGCGTAGCCTCCTCGATGTTCCTCTCGGGGGTCAACGATGTCTCACCGATTTGTCCTTATTTGTTCGGTCGGTGCGTCAAGCCGAGTGATGTCCTGTCGCTGTCTCGCCACTCGATGTCGCCTGTTCGATGGGGGTAATCGATGTCGCCCTTGGGATCCTTGGCCGAGTCTTCCCCGACCGAGTCCTTCTTATCTCTTCACCAACTTTGTCGCGCATTTATGGCTCCCGGTGCCCGATGTCCATCGCATCACGGCTTTTCCCCTTTTTCGACTTTCGCTCCCTCTTTCCTCACGCCCCGATTCGGAGAGGCGATCCGTGTTCTAGATGCATGCTTGCTGCGTACGCCATGGCTTAGGATCGTTCCACCTCGTCCTGTGGATTATTTACACCTACATTTATGCCCCTTCTTTCACTCGTGTAGTCAACACGTGGGGAAGAATAACCGCCTCGTCTTCCCACGTCCTCGGTCATGCCGGCCACGCATGCTGTTCCCCACTCGCTTCAGTTACTCCAACCGGTTCACCTTCTCTGCCGGTTACCACAGGGGGGTTTATAAGCCCGAGGTCTAAACCTTGCTTCCCCCTTCTTTGCAATTTCACTCTGTCTTCTCTGCAACCTCATTCTTTCTCTGTTCTCTCCGCCACTTTGTTTTTTCTCTGTTCTCTTCGCAACTTTGTTCTTTCTCCGTCTTCTTTTCGCTGCTGCTGTCTATCTCTTCGACGAATCTCTTCCCTCTGTTCTCCGTTATCCGTCGTCTTCTCCGTCTCCGTTGCCGCTGCAATTTCCGGTCGTGTTTCGCTTCTCTTGCCGTTTTCTTATCAGTTTCATGGCGTCCTCAACTCCTCAAATGACAGAAAGAAGGTGTGTGAGTTATGTGTTTTCTGATGAAGACGGCGTATCACTTGATTCCCTGTTCGTCGTGGAGAGTCCTTCCAAGTATGATTATCGCGCTCTAGATTCTATCTTTCCTGATAACCCGTCTTCGTTTTCTTGTAGGGCTGACAAGAGGACCGCTAAGGACTTAACTGACGAGCAATATGTTCAACGTTTGAAGGATGAGTTCGGTCTTCACGGGTATGACGTCGAGGCTCTTGTCGGCCGGAGGGTGTTACGAAGAAGGGAGGATGTTTTGAGGTTCCCCCATTCAGCCGAGGCGACCATAGTCACCGAGGGCCGGCTAGAGCTCGGGCTGCGTTTCCTCTATATGATCCCGCCGCCCATTCCCGTACGAGGCTCTCTCCAAGATTCGTCCCGTGCCGTGCCTTAGCCCAATGGAACGGTAACACTTTCCGCATCCCGTCCCGAGTGGGAGAAGCGTAGTCGAGGCGAGTGCGCTCCTACCGCTTGGTCTACCTTCAATCCTTCTCGGGCGAGTGACTATACCCACACCCCACAATAGGATAATTATCGGAGCGGGACCACCACTAATGGCGATCTCGCCGGGTTTGTCGCCAGCCCTCACCGTCATAAGACTCTTCCCGAGGGAGTCGGGAGGCTTCTTTTGGATGAAGACCCCCGAGGGAAGAGTTCCAACAAGCATGCCCGTCATACCAATGACACGGCTTGGGACCGGGTTCCGGCTGGTTATTTCCGCCCTCTTTTGAGTGGCAAGCTTCCTCCTCCTACCGAATTTTATCCTTTACGGGTAATCAACGTTGATCGGGTCGAGTGCATTTTTCGTTTCTTTAGTTTGATTGGTCGGCTCGAGCGACTTGCGGGGGTGATGTTTTGTTAATTGTTTTTCGACTAAGTCCTGGGCGTTCCTTCCGAGGTTCTCGTTCATCGGAAGAGGGATAGGATTGCTGAGCTCTGGGAAGATACAGGGAAGGTAACAAATATATTTATTATTATTTTTTTTTTAGCGTACATGTACGTGCCCCTATTTGTTGCCTTGCATGGATCTCGACGTCGGGTGGGTGCCGAATGTTGAAGGTTGACAAGGCTGCTGGTTCTTCGGCGAAGGATGGTGAGGATCCCGATGATCGACTACCTTTGTCACATTTCCTGGGGAAGTCGCCTCAGAAGTCATCTGACGACTCGTCTACCTTTGTAGGTGGGAAGCCCAAGGGGAAGGGTAAAGAACCTAAGGAAGATGTGGTCCGCCTACTGAGGGGAATGTGCCCCGGGAAGTGGCTGGTGAAGGGATTGTTCTCGCCGATGGCACTGTGTATGTTGTATCTGAAGGTGATGATGAAGAAGGTCTTTTTGATGATGAAGATGATGGCCTTGGTAATGAGGTGGAGTCGGGTCAGACGGAGAAGTCGGGTGACGGTGGGAACAGCTTGATCGATCGTGACGTGGAGAATGTTACTGTCGGGGGTCAACCGCTGAAGACGTCCCCTGCCGTTGTTCCTAATCCCGATGCGATACCTCCTTCACCATCTCGGGCCCGTGTGTGCAACTCGCTTGGGGCAATCGATCTCCCCAATTTTGCCTCTCTCGTCCGATGAAGAGAAGGTCAATGCCGTTTCTTTGTATGAAGTCGGTCCGAAGAGTACCTTGATCTCCTGGTGAGTTGAATTGATCGGGTATTGTGTTCTTGTGTTTGGTTTAGGGCTGACTATGCTAGTGTTGTTCTTAGGATGTCAACCGCTCGCTGTTGAATGTCGCCATTCAACGTCGGGAGGCCGCCGAAAGGGAGAATCTTCGTCTTTTGTTGCGGCCAGGAGCGAACGGTCTCGAGGGTTGGAGAGGAGTTGGCCAAAACCCAAGGTATTCGTTTTACTTGCAACTAGTTATGATTGATCTTGTAGTGGCAATATCCTAAGCTTAGTACTCCTGCTAGCCGAATCCTCTATTGCGGAGGCCGAAGCCGCCACAAGGTGTCGTCTGCTGAAGAGGGAAGCGAACATAGAACGGGATCACGTTTCGAACTTGTGAGAGAATAGTTAATAAGGATGCTAAGATGGATCGTCTAGGAACCGATATTGAGGATCTCCAATCCAAACTCTATCGGTATGAGACGTTTGAGTATGTTCAGGAAATTGATAATTTGAGGGCGGACTTAGCTCACTTCCGTGGTATAGCGGCGAGAAAACGTTATTAGCCGACAACTTAGAAGTTCAATGTGGTGGCTAAGACTTTCAGTCCGAGATCCGCATGCGAGATCGCCTTCGGATCTTGGGGAGAGGAACGCCGGAGGAGCGTGGCCGAGAGGCCCTTGAGAAGCTCAAGGAGTTTGGAAAGGTTTCGAGGAGTTGGATTGGGTGCGTGCCCAATTGTCGGGTTTGCAGCCGCCCACTCTCGACAGAGGGAGGAATGGAGTGATCACAAGAAGTATTGTCCCACTAATGAGTTTAATGAACAGCCGGTACCTAGAACTTTCGTCGAAGGTGTCTTCCCTCGAGTGTAGCCTGTCTGAGTCCGAGGAGTCGGTTAGAATAATTGCCCCTTTGTTGGAAGGTGGTGTGCTTTGTGTCGTGCTTTCCGTGTTGTTATCTTGTTGCCGTTGTCGTGTGATGATGATTCTTGTTGTTTAGCGGCCGAAGCGAGGAAGAAAGTAGCCTTGTTGGAGGAGGAGAACATTCGTTTGAAGGAAAGGAGGCTCATTTACTCGATCGGGCGGCCATCGCTGAGGCGGCGTGGAGCAGCCTAGCGCAGATCTCGCCGCCGAGAAAGCGAAGTTCGATGAGGAGCTCGTCTCTCAAGGTCAAAGCCGGTGTGAAGGCGGTGCTTGATAAGAAGCGAGCCGATGCTTGCCGCCAAGAAGGCTGTCCTGGTTTCTACTTCCTCCAAAGAGTGATCATGTCTTTTTGTAGCGCCGCGTCATTGTCTCGCCCTTTTCCTCGGGTTGTAATTGTTTGAACACTTTGTTAACTTCTTGCATAACTTGTTACGGGGTGCTGCGTCGCCGATTTATTTGCTCTTCTTGCTACTGATGCTGTTACACTACTGATGTCATTATTCTTATTTATGTTGGGTTTCCCGTATGTGGCTTTTCTGTCGTAGCCTCGTTATTGTTCTTTTTTATGCCTGCATGAATAGACAGGTTAGTCATAAATGCCGTTTCTGTCGAACACACTCAACAAGGAGGGTCATCGGGCCCGATGCCATGTCCTGACTGAGGCATCTCATCACCGTCTTTCGAGATCTAGTGGAAGGAAGTTGGTCTTGCCTAGTTTCTATGGGATCGACATCCCAAGAAGTTATCGATTAATCTTCTTGGGCAAGTGATTCACCACTTGCGAGAGAGCAATGTTGGCCGCTCGATTTGCCGAGTACTCATGCCTCGACAATCGCCACCGGTTTCCAACCACCAGGGCCACGAACTACCTCGGCACTTGCACAATGCCATCGCCCGAGTTCGAATAGTCCGTGTTAGTGTAAGTCGCCCGCACTTGCACAATGCCATCGCCCGGGTTCGAAACGACCATTCGGACGCACTTGTCATATTTCCAACCCCACGCGGCTTTTCACGAAATAGATGACAAGATATCTTACCCGATTTCATGGGTGGTAGAGCTTTAATCGTGTTGCGTTCCATGGCCGTGGCTCTGGTTTTCCGTCCCGGCTTCGGTATCTTGTATGCCCCTTCTCCGACCTTCTCTACTATTGTGTAGGGTCCTCCCGTCGTGGTGCAAGTTTACCGCCCTTCTTGTCGCGCTCATAGCTAGGTAAGTGTTTTAGTACCAGCTGTCCCGGTTGGAATTCTCTTAGGCGGACCCGTTTGTTGTATTCTCGTTGGATCCTTCGTTGGTAATTCTCCATTTTTTGCAGGGCCATCTCTCTCGTTTCTTCTAAATCGTCGAGTTTAGCCAAGATAAGGTCCGCCGAGATGTTTCGCCTCCATGCTTCGGGGCCCTCGTGGTGGGTATCATCCCTCCGTAGGTATTATGGCCTCGGTCCCGTATGTTAGCATGAAGGGTGACAGTCCCGTTGCCTCCCTGCGAGTTGTCCTATACGCCCACAAGACATTGTAGAGTTCTTCGCACCACTCCCCATATTCCCCGTCGAGTTTCTTCTTCATGTTATCGGCGATGGTCTTGTTTGTGATCTCGGCTTTGTCCATTGCTTTGGGGGTATAAAGGCGTGGACTTGCTCTTTCGGATGTTGTAAGTGTTGAATAGCAGTCGATGTTTTGCCTTGCAATTGTTTCCGTTATCGAGACGATTGTTGCGGAATCCCAAAGCGGCATATGATGTGTTCCCAGATGAACCGAAGACGTCCTTATCCGTATGTGCCTTAGCGGAGCGGCCTCACCCACTTGGTGAAACAATCGGTGGCCACAATTAAGTACTTCCTTTGTCCCGACCCGACGTGTAATGGTCCCACGATGTCGATTCCCCGTTTAGCGAAGGGCCAGGGACTAATGACGGAGTTCAATGTTACAGCCGGCGCATGTATCTCTTCCCAAATTTCTGGCACTCGTCGCAAACGGTGGCCATATGCTTCGCGTCCTCATTCATGTACGGCGAAGTATCCCATGGTTTTAGCTCGTGCCGCTTAGGCTTCGGCCGAGCCGTGGTTCCCCGCCGCCCCATAGTGTAACTCATTAAGGATTATCCTTTGCCCTCTTCCTTACTTGAGACACTTTAGCAATGGTCCTAGGTATGACTTTCGGGTATAGGGTGCCGTCCTAAGTTCGTGCGCTAGCTTTGCTCTTGATCTTGTTGATCTCGAGGCCTCCTTGGGCAACCTTCCCCGTTTCGAGGTATTCATGAATCGGCTTTCTCCAATCATCGGCCCGGTATTGATCGGTAGTGGTTGCCGCAACTTGTGCGCCGATATCCACGTCCTCGGGCACTGAAGGCATTAGGATCCTCATGATTCGGATACCCTCAATGCTTGAGTCAGTCAACATGGAAGCGATATATGCCAGGGCATCCGAGTGCCGATTGTCTTTTCTGCAGATGTGTCGGAATTTGATGCTTGGTATTTGCCCGATGTAGATTGGGGCGAGCTCCCGGTTTTTTGCAAAGAAAAGGGTCATGTATGGCATATTGCCCGATTTTGCCGCACAACTAGGCCGGAGTCGCTTGTCGGTCATACCTCCCGGATGCCCATCTCCACAATCAAGCGTAGGGCATGTATTACGCTGCGTACTCCGTGACATTGTTGGTTGCTTTGAACTCAAGCCTAAAAGAGTGGACCATTTTCTTGCCCTTCGGTGTCGTAAAGACCAGTCCTAGACGACCCATCTTTATTGGATGACCTCGTCGACGAAAACCTCCCATCGTGTCGGGCTGCAGGTCTCGAGTAAATCGGGGTGAATCTTCGATCTTCCTCCATTCCGGGGATGTCTTCTACTTCGTCCTCGTCACCGAGGGGGAAGTCTCAAAAAAGCTCGCCACGCACGTGCTTTTACCGCCGTCCTCATTTCATAAAAGATATCGAATCATTTATTTATGCGCTCCATTTGGAGATCCGCCCGACTCCGGCTGCACTGTCAAGTACCGACTATGGAGGACTTGGGTAAGCACTCGAATCTTATGGGTCTCGAAATACGTCCGAGCTTGCGTTGCAAACACTAGCGCTAGTATGAGTTGCTCGATTAAGGTGTGGTTCTTTTTCCGCCGGGTTCATGGTCTTGCTTATGAAATATACCGGCTTTTCTTCTCCGCTTCCTCGCTCTTGACCAACACAACAGACATGATGGACTGGTTGCCCCGAGGTACAATGTTAGTATGTCTTCTGGCTCGGGTCTTTGTAACACCGCGTAGGCTTGCAGTGTTGCTTGGATTTTCCGGAATGCTTCCTCACATCCCTCGGTCCATTTAAACTCTCCTTCCTTAGCGTCCCGAAGAAATCCTTGCACTTGTCCGACGATCGAGAGATGAATCGTCCTAAAGCCGCTAGGTTTCCGTCAACACAGACGTCCTTAAGCGCACAGTGAAGGCATTTCTGTCACAGCTGCGATTTTATCTCGGATCTCGCCCGATCCCTTCATCGGTGATTATGTATCCTAGAAACTTGCTCGAGGTAACCCAAAAGGTGCACTTGGACGGATTCGCCCTCATCTTGTATTTCCTCATGGTGCAGAAGATGTCTCTAAGGTCGTCGATGTGGTATCGGCTACCTTACTCTTGACTAGCATATCGTCCCACGTATACTTCGATAGTGTCGTGTATTTTGTCCTCAAACATGTCCTCCACCACTGCCTCGATATGTAGCGCCCGCATTTCTCGGCCGAATGGCATTTTGGTGTAACAACACAAATCCTCTTGGCGTGAAAAAGGATGTATGCTCCCCATCTTCGGGGAGCCGAGGATTTGGTTATATCCCGAGTACCCGTCCATGAGTGTTATCGCCTTGTACCCGATAATGGATTCCACCACCGGTCGATCTTCGGGGAGAGGGAAGCTGTCCTTTGGGCATGCCTTATTCAGGTCGCCGTAATCGACGCAAATTCGGGCGCCCCATTCCTCTTGGGACTATCACCATATTAGATATCCATTGCGGATATTGGGCCTTTCGGATGATTCCCGCTGCGTACGCTTTCTTCAACTCTGCCTCTACTGCTGGTTGTAGCTCGGTGCAATTCTTCTCATCTTCTGTCTTCATCGGCTCGAACTTGGGGTCTATCCTCGATGGTGCGAGCAAACTGGGTCGATTCCTTCCATGTCATGCATTTGCCAAGCTTAATACATCCATGTGCTCCTTCGGGAGGGTTATCACCATTGACCGTTCGTTCGTTAAAGCGTGACTTATCCTCACCAATCTCGGCTCCTCCTCGGTGCACCGATTTGCTTAGGAGTTGGTTCTAGGCCGAAAGTTTTGCTTTGGCTCGCCGACGGTTCACTGACTCTCGTGATTGCTATAAGACTTCGTGTCGCCCGCTCGTAGGTGGCGATGGCTTGTGACATCACCTTTCCAATTCCTCTCCCGCTTCCATTTCCTTAGACTTCTTATTTTCTTGGCGTTTCCTCGACCGTCTTTCCTCGTTCGTTGGATGTCTATCTGCACACATTGTCTTACGCTTGGGGTCGCCTAGCACTTCTACTACTCCACGATAAGAAGGAAGCGCAGCCGGTGGTAGGCCGAGGCGACTCCTTGATCCTCGCGATCCAAGGTCGTCCCAGATCGCCTCATATGGTGATGCGACATCGACTACGCAAAGGTGGTCAATGTGTCAAGGAACCCTTCCCCGTCCGAGACTCGAGAGTGACTTCTCCTTTTGCACCGTCACCGTACCGTTGAAGCCGTAAATTCGATAAGTCGATGGGATCAGATGTCATCGACAATTCCATCCTCTTGAAAGTGTCATAGAACAAAACTTCGACCGAGCTACCACTGTCCATTAATATTCTCGCGGACCCCCATTCCTCAATCATCGTGGTTATTACTAAGGGATCTCCATGTGTTTGTCCGTTCAATGGGACATCTTTCGCCGAAAACGTAATCGGTTTGCATCATCCACGGGCCCATAGGGGAGGGTCTTGGCCACGCTAAAGATTTCTCGCCCGATCTGTCCCTCTTGTGTATTCTCGAGATGATACCGGTCCCCAAATCGTATCCCCGTGTTGCCGAAAGTGTGATATGGTGTTGCTGAACCGAGCGCCGCGATTGATTCTTATTTGATGTCTGCGGGACCTCGGGCTGGGCGGTCTGCCGATGGTGTTTTGACGAAATGCCGAGATACCCATCGCGGATCGTGGTCTTGGACGATGTCCTTCACTTCTACAATCGTTGGTTGAGTGGCCGCGAATCGATGATAATGGCAACTCCGGTGGTTCCTCGTCCCGTCGAATTGGATTCCCGAGTCTTGGGGTAACGGATATCATTCCTCTTTTCCACTTCCTTGAACACTTCTTCCAAGGGTGCATTGAGCGGGGTGTATGATCTTGGCTCGTGGCGAGGCTTCTTTCCCTCTCGAACTGGACTTTCTTGTTTTCGCCCGGGCCGGGCACGGCCTTTCTCGGATCGTTTCGTGGCTTCTCTCTGCAGCCTCCTCCGTGGTGCTCGCCTCTTGTATTCCCCCCTGTCTTGCGCTCCTTCTGGATCTCCTCCAAGACTATATAGTGTTCGCATCTTCCGGATCTCCCTTAGCGTCTTGGGCTTTTCTCGTACATCGCCACCCCGCATGGGGTCCGACTTTCTTAGCGAGTTCTCGTCTGAATATCCGTTGGTCGGCCCGGTGCCTTCTATATCCGTGCATAACTTCCTCCATCTATCCGTTAAGGAACGCAACGACGGTTCCCTCGGTCTTCGTGCCGGGGTAAATAACTTGTCGACTGGGCCGAGCTATGTCATATGCATGTACGTCTCGAGAAAGGTTTCCACCAAAACCGCATAGCTCCCAACGGATTTATCGGGCGGGGAGTATAGAACCAACTCTTCGCTTCTCCTTCTCGAGACTAGCAGTGGAAGAACTTGCACATGACCACATCGTGATTCTTCCACTTTGTAGTAAGGGACATGCCGTACATCTTGATGTGTTCTCCCGCACGCCTCGTGCCATCGAACCTAGATGGGAAGATTGGCAGTGTGCACTTTTGGTGGAAATGGTGTTCGGTCCAGCCTGCAGTGAACGGTGTCTTCCGGGCTTCATTGATCACTTCGCTAACTTATCATCCTCGCTATCTCCCGCCGCCTTAACCATCCGCTCAAGCCGTTCGATCTTTTGTTTGGTGGACGCGTCCGTACTTCGTTGGTTACTTCCTCATCGTCAAGAATCCTCTAAGGCCCATACCCTTCTCTTGGCCGATTAGGGCCGGGTACTCGTCCCCGGGCTTGGCGGGGGTGGGTCGTCCCTTGGTGGAGTGTGGTTCTTTGGAGGCGCCTCGCTTGATGATCCCCCGACCCCGTCCTCCTCGTTGGGGAGTTGGTGGTTCTCGTATTCTAGTGCCAAAGTTTCTCCTCCGCAATTCTCTCATCGGATCCTCCCGTCTTCTTTGACTTGCCGCATGGCGAGTAACATCGGGTCGGTGCTCGTGACTAGAATGACCGTTCATTTGGTGTCCCGTTGTGTTAGGGGGTGCGGTTGGGGTCTCGCAGCGGAGAGCGATAGGAGGGACGACTCTGAGCCGCTGGGTGATCGATCACTACCGGGAACAACCGAAGGCGTGGGGCGGTTGGCCGTTACTTTGGGGGACGTCTCGATTAGGTTCCCCCCGCCAAGTGTACTCGCCTAAGCCTTTTCGGCCTCTCGCCTGCATCTCTTTTTGTGCTCTCGTAGGTTGTCTTTCTCCTTTGTTCCTCGTGTATAGTTTGAACTTCCTCCTCCTCTTGATCCGGCGTGCGATTCTCCCGTCTTCCATGCTGCACCCTCGTTCGGCCCCATCTCGACTTGGGTTAATCCAATCTCTCGGGTGGAAGTCGTCATCTCGGCCCGATCGACTTCCTCGTCGACCGTGGTCATGCCTTTGATCAACGCCCGAGTCTCGCCCCTGGTCGTTAGGTCGACGATCTCCGTGCCGAGAATCCGTGAGTCCCTCTTGCCCGCCGGATCCCCGCCGCGACTCGGTTCTCGAGATCCCGCTCGTCCCGGGAGGTACTTGCCATTGCCTTTGCTATCGTCCTCGTTCTCGCCCCGCTTTATCCGTTCGTTCCTAATGTCAGCAAAGTAGACAAAGACTTACTTTAACCGCTTTGAAAAGGTTAAGGGACGGAGTACGCTAGTTCAAAGGCAGTGGAAAAGATCTTTATAAGACGATTCCCTTCACGTTAGCGTGTCGATCTCAAAGAAATAAATCGTTTTTGCCGCAAACGGACAAATTTTGAAAAGTCATTTTTGACACATCGCTTTCAACTCTTCCTAAGCATTAATCATTATTTGTCCTAACATTCCCGGCAGAAATCATTAATCATTCGTGCGTTGAATCGAAGATTTCTTTCACGAAGCGGTGATGGGTGGCAACGACGACCTTAACGACCGTCGTCTTTGATGGCCGCAAAATTCTATAATTCTTCATCGATTTGTGAGGCTTCAGTAGGATTATGGTGAGACTTCGTGCCGTTCACCATAATCCCGCCGGCCATGGTTTCCAAGATCTAGACTCAACGATTCTGAGCTAGCCCTGTTTCCACCATTATCACGCTTCGTTTACCTTGCTAAAATAAAGACAGGTGTGAAATGGAGATAGATGCAACAGCATCTCTCCCTAAGATAGTCCTAGTAACTCTACGCGTTGCCCTCGTTAGAGTTTTTCGTTTAGCATCAACTATCCTTGCCGGATGTCGATAGAGCTGTCAATTTCTCTTGCAACGGGGTTGGAAGCCATAGATCACGGTCGGCGAGATGGAATCCCCTTTCTAGCTTCTACCAACATCGAAAGATGCTATTCTCGGGAGCTCATGGGTCATCCGATAACTCTCCGAGGTGTCTCAAACATGCAGCCTATCTTGATGGAGCGGTCTTGACGACTTCGCAAGCGGAAAACTTGTTTTACTTGGAAAATGGAGACTATTGGTTAAAACGCGAAAACGAACTTATACCAATTCGACACAAAGATAACAAAACGAAGATAACTAAAAGAACGCAAGGCTAACTTTACCATCTCGACAAGATGTTGCCGAGAAGACGAAGATAACAAAACAAGAACACAAAGCTAACCTCCATTGACTCAACAAAACGTTACTTAAAAAAAAAAGAACAAAGATAAAGAGGGCCGAAAGGGTTTCTCCCTTAGCATCAACCAACTCATGGTGGCTTAGGAGCTCGGAGTTTCCCCCTTTTGGTGTCCGATTTCAAGGTATCCTGGGAGATGTTATACGGTCCCTTAGTTGGCGCCGTAATGTAGGAGTAGAAAATCCTACCACTACATCCAAAGGTAACTAAACACATACACAAGGAAGCAAAAACAAACAAAGGAAGTAATAGAACACGAGATGTACGTGGTTGGCATGATTACCTACGTCCACGGGGTGTAAAAGAAGATCTTATTACTCGATTCAAGGTTACAAGATGGGTTTATCTCTCTCTATGCCTTAGTATGCTCACTTTCCTTACTTCTTGCTTAGCCTCTTCCCTCTCTACATGGTCTCTATTTATAGTTACAAGTGATGATACATCGATGCACTACGATGTTAGGCTCAGCGTAGCCTCCTCGATGTTCCTCTCGGGGGGGTCGGTGATGTCTCACCCGACTGTCCTTATTTGTTCGGCCTCGGTCGTCAAGCCGAGTGATGTCCGTCGCTATCTCGCCACTCGATGTCGCCCGTCGATGGGGGTAATCGATGTCGCCCTTGGGATCCTTGGCCGAGTCTTCCCCGACCGAGTCCTTCTTATCTCTTCACCAACTTTGTCGCCGCATTTATGGCTCCAGGTGCCGATGTCCATCGCATCACGCCTTTTCCCTTTTTCGTCGACTTTCTGCCTCTTTCCTCACGCCTGATTCGGAGGCGATCCTAGGTATTCTAGATGCATGCTTGCTGCAGTGCACGCCATGGCTTAGGATCGTTCCACCTCGTCCCTCGTGGATTATTTACACCTACAATAGTATTAAGCACCGACGTGCCCAGGTGATCGATCTAATTTTGGTTTAGGATAATTGTTTGCATTAGACTTAAATTGTTACATAAGCAAAAGAAATTTTGTATTTTACCTATTTTATTTCATTTTACAAAAGAAAGCACAACTAATAAACAAACTTAGCTGTTTCTAGGAGAATGTCAAATGGCTGGTTGATTATTTACTTAAAATAAATTAGTCGACCAAGAAAATGAAGTACACTTAATAAAAAGAAAAAATGATACGTATATCATAGGGAATATGTCACTAACTAAACAGATGGGGAGTTTGGTAGTGGTGTTTTATAAACACCGACAGAACAAATATTCTTATCGGAATGCTCTAGTTAATACATTTGGTCTAAAAGACTAGAAACAGAAGTAGAAAGGTTTCAGAAAGAAAAAAAGAACTTCAATCTTATCTTTTTGTTTATGGTTTTGGTTTCTTTTCGATTTTAATATGAAAAGAAAAGAAAAAGACTGTGCAAAGGCAAAGATTCGTGTCATTCACGAGCTACTCTTTCCAAAAGGAGAATGAATGGAAGGTCATATGATTCTAAGAAAAAGGTCGTTGCAAATAGTGGATT
>JAJJWW010008123.1:0-13694 GCA_023531295.1 Papaver armeniacum | reverse complement strand
TGGTATTTTGCTCATTCGAGCATCTGGGCGTACATGGTGAACTCGTCATCCCATGTAGCCGGTCCCTGCTTCACTCTGCAGATTGATTTGTAATAAATCATTATTTCGATAAAATTAGGGTTTTGAATCCAGAGCTCTGTAGAAACATGATTCTGAGCAAATTCAAATACTCTGATAATTTTATGTTGATTTCATGATCAACGTTTTTATTTATTTTACTCGACCCAGCAGTCAGTATCTTAAATTAATATTTATTTTGGTCCTGCTACCAACAATTCATCAAACGAGCAATATTTGCTCAAACCGACAATATTTGCTCGAACCAGCAATATTTGCTCAGATTCAAGAATATTGGTTCAAATATCAATATTATTCGACAATTCAGAGAACACAAACTTGCTCGTCTTAGGTAATCAACATAATAATACCTCGTCTCAAAGAGACATATTTGATTCATGAATTTCAGAACATTTGCAAAACATGTTCAATTCAACAAATACATGGACTCATCGTCCCACAAAGTCAGCAACTGACTCCACAATTACGAGATATCAATTGTGTCACATGGGTGGATATTAACTAGGGTTTTGGTCTGGAGGTCTATGGCACGTGTGTTCACCCACGATGAGAATGTGAGCAAGTCGTGCAATCAGTTGGAATAGTAAGCAAAGTAGTGGGTGGAAAATTAACCAAGTCTCCGCACGATGAGCAACTGGTTTTAACATGATTTCCCACTTCCCACTCTCTTATTCCAGAAAACTGTCACACTTCATGGGATCATGGTGTTTTCAACTCCGGCATTATAAAATGTCTCTGAATCCCGATTGAAAGAACAAGATTCGAACACTCGAACATACGTCTAAAAGAATTCTCGGCAAGTTCATATAGACAATCTTTCGTCTACACGAACTCATCGTCTGAGCATTCACTCTCAATTGAGCAAAATTTAATCATTCAGAGCATTCTTACGCTGAATTCACAACACACCTACAATCTCAGATCACCATTGATGTCACGCATTTCTCATCTTCCCTCCTACAGATCTACCCATCCTCTCTTGTGACCGAATTGACTCTGGAACGACCATTGTTCTTGGTTTAGGCCGGAGTCTTACAGATGATCTCTCGAACTTAAAGCACTCCCTTCTTTGCAAAGGTATCCGTGTGAGGTTCAACATTTCTCTCGGTTCAAGGAGTCTCCACATGGTCGACTCTTCAATTCCGTAAAAACCAGCAAATCGTTTTTCCCCATCTACAAACATATGAATATGTACTATGTAGATATTCGGTAGATAATATGTACTAGTATGTTAGGTGTGTTTTTTGTGTGTGCAGGTCTCATATGGTGAGTCTAGAGAAAATAACTTGTACTTGCCAATGATGGCGCGTGTATGGTTTTCCATGCTCGCACGCTACTGCAGCTATTACTAGATCTGGAGGAAGGATACTTGATTACGTCAAAGATTACTTCAAAGTTACCTGTTATCGTGAGCTATATTCAACAGCTATTAGACATGTTCCTAACCACGACAGGTATGTGTCTTTAAACATTTTTATATTATTTTTAAGGGACAATATATTTGTGTACATATTATTGTGTAGTTACAATTCTGTTTTTTATCTCACAGGCCTGATGAGTATCACGTAGACGATACCGTTCTCCCACCAGCTGTAATTAGGGCTCCACCAGGCAGGAAAAAAGGGAAGCGTATTAAAAGTACATGGGAGAATAATAGAAAATCTGTTAAGTGTTCAAACTGTAATTTGAAAACTCATCACAACAAGGCAACATGCACTATTATCCGTCAGTATGAACTTGCAGAAGAATGATTTGTGACAGGTATGTGTTTTCAATCAGTACATATTAAAAATATGTCTTGGGGTAGGATGATACAGTACAATGTATTTTTTAAGTAAGTAGTCTTTTGATTTCTCTTTTCTTTTTATCACAGGCTTGAACGTGCAGCAGAATGTGATACCGATGACATTCTTTCCACCAGCCATTATTTGAAAATCTCACCACCAGCTATCAACATGTAGTCCTTGTTCTATTTCTACTGTTTTATTTTGATTCATCAGTCCAACTGAATTTGGTTAATAACTGTTTCTTTACAGTACAAACAATATAAGAGTATTGAAATTACTGTTTTTGTTGTTTCTTAGTACATCTTTTGGTTTTCAAACATTATAAGTCTATCAATATGTAGTTATATTGATCTTTCGAATAATGAAATATGTCGTTAAGTGTCATTAAGTGTCGAATAATGAAATATGTTGTTAGTTTATCATTAACCATATAATGAAATAGTGATATTGATCTTACATGTCAGTATCTATCACCAGTAGTGTAGTATTACATACTGATATCACATGTCAGTATTGTAGCGTAAGCATCTTCCACTACATACTGATATGTACTGATTGTAGTGTAACCATACTGATATTGTAACAAGAATGCAATCAGTACATACTGATATGTACTGATTGTAGTGTAACCATCTTCCACTACATACTGATTGTAGTGTAACCATATTGATATGTACTGATTGTGGTGTAACCATCTTCCACTACATACTGACATTTCCATCACTTAAAGCAAATTTAAACCATTCCATAAGATTAGTTTAAACTTTGTAGTTTCCCAGCTGATTCACCATCTACGGGGGTCGAGGGGGCAGTGCCCCCTCGTATCAACAACACAAAATCACTAATAAGTTAGACTACATAACAAAGTAACACAATTGAAATATCACTACATTAAACTTAACCCAAGTCCAAATTAAAAATCACTAATAAAAGGAAAAGCAATATTTAAGATATGTTTTTGAACATTCTTGAACTCATGAAATGTAACAAAGAATAAAATGAAAATAGGTAAATATTAATATGTACTGTCAGACTACTTTTAGCAATTAGGACTCTATTGTGTCAGTTTCCAACTGATTTCTGGTGAAGATGTTGTCAGCAATTTGCATGCTAAAGGGACCCTTTTGTTGCGAATCTTCAATTGCACTTCTTCATCATCTCCCAAAGGTACTCCCACATATTTGCACTACATACTGGCACTACATACTGCTGACAACATATTGATATGTATCACCACATATTTGATGATAATAACTACATACTGGCACAACATATTGATATGTTGATAACTACATATTGATATGTATCACCACATATTCAATGCAAATAACTACATACTGGCACAACAAAGTAACACGATACAAATATCACTACATATGAATATATAAAACTACATGTTAAGTACTGCAAGTTTACCTCATACTCGGAAAGATCAATATCCTTTAGGAACTCAGTGCATATCTTTGTATGATTCCATCTTTCCACTCTTGGCACATACATTCCTTCGTGTTACTGTCACCCTATAGGCTCAAGCCGCACTAAATGGGTATGCTCCGCAAACCATGGCTGTAAGTATTGATATGGAGCGTTAGATATACTATCAAAATGTAGAAAACACACAAAACAAAAGAGTTTTAAAGTAGAGAAAATCTTACCAACAAATAAACAGCACAACCATTAGTGTGTTCTACGATTTCCTCATTTTCATTCAGCTCTCGCTCTAAATGGGAATGAATAAGGTCAGGCCATGAAATATTCTTGGCCTTCTCAAGATCAAGAACGAAACCAATATATTTTTCAGTAAAAGCGTTTGCATCCTTTGTTGTGTAAAATAATGAAGTGCACATAAATAGGCAGATAAGCCTAACAAGATCTTCATCATCTTCCTCGTCTTCCTCAGATTCTTGAGAATCTTCATGTGATTGATCACCCACGCTTTGCAGAGAATCTTTATCAGACTTCTCTTTTACATTGATTGGTGTTCTTGTTAGAATTTTCAAGATTTCCTTCACAATCATTAGCCTAGTCACTTTATCACCAGGTTTCATCTCAGCAGGAAAAGTCCTTTTGAAGAATTCAGTTTCACGCCATCCACTTTTTTTATTGACAAATGTAAGCCTTAAATCATGATATTCCCTATTTGGAATTCTTGGCATCCCATAAACGAGTGTCATTTCTTCTGGTGTGGATACCAGCTCATGCGGTGTGCCATGCCTTACAAAGCAAAATGTAAGCTTGTTTGGATCTTGACCTCTTACGTAACAGTGTAACATTTTGGTGAGTGCATATTCAAGCTTCAACCAATGTTCTAACTCAAATTTTGTGTTCCAGAACATTAGGAACAGTTTCCCATATGATGCTTCAGAAATCAGCTGCAGCTGCAACTTACTCAACATAAGTTTTTCTGTGGTCTTAATAGTCTTCACAAGCCCATACAAGCCCCTAAAACCGGCTCGGTATAAACTTCGTGGTTTTCCAGCTGCTTTCTTACGCTTATTACCACCAACACAATAACAAGAATCTAAAACCATTACACAACATATCGATATACCATATCAATATGTAGTTATAACATCAATATGTGGTTATAATATCTACCATGTACATGAAACAACTACATGCTGATATGGTACATATCAGATACCACTATATACTGGTATTATAACTACATACTGATAATTATAATATCTACTACATATTTTATGCGGTAATATGTAGTTGTACCACCATGTACTTAAAACATCACTACATATTCATAAAACAAACACAACAATGCATCACTACATATTCGTAAACAAATGCAACTATGCCATATGTATCACCATTTACGAGGGTCGAGGGGGCAGTGCCCCCTCGTTATTAAGAATTAATTTGGTTTTAACACTACAAACAATACATATTATTAATACGCTTTTTGTTATATGTAGTTGTACTACATACCTTCTTTCAGGGGTACATTTGCTTTCCCCCGCTTTGCTTTCCCATTTTCTTTTGGTGAAGGAGTAGCAGCTCTCAGGAAAAGTGATTTCTTCCCCTTTGCTTGCGGTGAAAGATTATCAGCCTTTGTCGCCTTTTTTTATTTTGCGTTAGTAGTAGCCGCTGCTGCTTTTCTTTTGCTTTTTGCTTTAGGAGTAGATGCTGTTGTTTTTCTTTTGGTTTTTGCTGTTGTAAACCAAAAACAGCATAAAACAAATATCCCACATATTGATATGTAGTGTCCAACAATATCAAAATATAAAAGGTTTTTATATCAATTTTTCCACATGCAAATCTACCAACACTACATACTGGTATTGTTAATCTACCAACACTACATACTGGTATTCTCAATCTTGTGTCATTTTCTAATGTAACCCAAAAGTAACACTACATACTGGTATAGTTAATCTACCAACACTACATACTGGTATTTTGAATCTTGTGTCATTTGCTAATGTAACCCAAAAGTAACACTACAGACTGGTATGTATTCAATAATTTGTCTAAATGTATCAATACATACCACAAGTTTGCACATGCAGAGTTGGTTGTTTACAGGTATGACTAAAAATAGAACATATTAGTATGTACTTGAATATTTACCTTTTTCCAGGATTACATTTGATTCTTCCGCTGCTGGTGAAGGAGTACCGTCGTTTTCATTCGCTTTTGTTGACGGAGGAGTGACAGATTGAGAAGATTTTTACATACTTCTTGTTGTTGGTGAATTTGCAGCGGTTTTTTCTTTGATTTTTGTTGTTGGTGACTCAACGGCAGTTTTCTTTCTTGTTTTTGTTGGTGAAGGAGATTCTTCTACAATTACTTCTCTAATTGTTCGTTTAATTTCTCTTTTGGTAACCATTTTTTTTTCAAATTGAAATTTTCTGGAACGGATTAGGATTTTTCTAGGGTAACGCTGAAGAAGATTTGATTGGAGTATTTGGTTCTTGATCGTTTTTAGATATGATTAAGCATGGGGTTTAGTTTGATTTTGTTGTTGGTGTTGTTGATCGAGAAGAATGAAGAAGGAGTTGTAGTCTGTTTTTATGAAGAAGGAAGAAGAATAAAGAAGTGGGAGGAGACAGTTAACTCCACGACGCGTGAGTGGTGAGGGTAGGCTAGTAATTTCATATATTTTTAAACCTTTTTGGACTACCGGATAAAACTTTTATCCCGCTGGACTAGCCATTAACCCCGGTCGGGTTTAGTGGACTATACAGCAAATTTCCCTAATTCAAAAGTATTTTGTCCAAAAAGATAAGTCTTGGTTGACCCATACCCATACCCGAGCCCGCTCGGAATGGCATGCGTGCTTTGGTGCGAAGTACCGCGTGTGTGTGAAATGCGTGGTTGCACCAACTAGCCCATTTCCTAAATCCTCTCCCTCACAAAAAAGTGAGTATGACCCAAATGACCACTCTTACATCAAAAAATTCTATACTTATGGAGAGGTATCATCTTTAGTTTCCCCCATATGGGACTAAAGGTTCATCCACATATAGTGAAACTGAGATAGCTAGTGCCCTTAGAGACTCTATGGTCCTAAGTTCCATTCCTACCAAGACCACAATGTTAGAGCAATGCTCGGTCGAACTCACAAGTGTTGCTATCTCAAGCTTGTTGCCAAATTTAGTTGTCAAAACTATATCTTGATTTCTAGTCTACAATTAGTTAAGTCTCGGACTAGGATTTGAGAAATAAAGGATTACAGCAGTCATCATTGTGTTCAACCGTTTGAAACCGAAGATCAACCGAAGCTTTTGGAGAACTTCATCAATAAAAGGTAAGTGAAGGCTGAACCACCTATTTCTCAAGTTATACTCATTTTCTATCATTTGAGACGACGATGTCACATAACTAATTATACTAATATGCATAGGCAAGAATTTCGAGTCAAGTTTATCTTGATAATTTCTCGAAATATAATGGCTAAGCTTAATGAACATTTAGTCATACTTTGAATTTCGGTTAAGGACAATTTATTGTTCGGAATCAAAATAATGATTCAAGTTTATCATTCGGAAACAACATGGAGCAGTGATATCTATCATTGATGTTATTCAGGAATGTTTTGTATTGATTTAGAGAAATATATAACTACTATTGATTCAGATACAAGACAGTGGTATCAGTTTTACTGGGAAATCTGTTATACGTATGAACCCGTATTACATATATTCGTACAAGTAACGGAGTAACTATGTACATATCGACTTACAGATTGTGTGATACGCATATTCGCATGCACGTCATGGGAAATCTGCTTGATTCATGATCCGGATCGGTATGCATACTCATATGCAAACCATTCTTGAACTGTGGTTATGAACCATGGGTGAGTATCCCAACGGGTACGCAAGATAAAAATGGTTATGTGTTCCTGAACTCGGTACGCATACCGATTTAGTTATGTGAACTCCGGAATCGGGAACAGTCTTTGAGTTTCCAAAGCGGTACGCAAACATAAAAAGTTTTTTGAACTCCAGAACTTTGGTTTGGTGAAAAGTTTGCAAACTGGAACGCAAACCTAAAAAGTTTTGTGAACTTCGGAACTCCGTTTTAGTTATAAGTTTCCAAACCAGTATGCGTACTGTGACTAAACCGACTCACGAACTACTATGTATTTGTACTCGTACATCTACTAATCATGTCGATTATTTTTTTCAAGCGTGTTTAATTTTTATTTTTATTTTGAGATAATTAGCATTTGATTAATTCTCTACAAACACTAGACTTATTTGATCACATGTTTGTGACTCAGAATTAATGTCTTATGTGTTCATGAAAATGAAGATTAAGCTTTTAAGTTCAAATCGGATGGTTTCGGCTAACCATGTTGAACATAGACTTTGTACACGGTTCAGTTACGGTTTCAGCTAACTAGAGTGTATATCTTGCTTATGTAAATCAGATTCAAAGTTTTATCTAACGGTGGATATTGTTTGCTTGGTTCCAAAGCTATCTTAGCTTAAACCTAAAGCAACCTATGCTTTGAAAGTCTATAAAAGGAGAACTCCAAGCAACTGGGATCTTTGAATCCTGAAACTACTTTTTGGTGTGTCCTAGTTGTATATAGAGTCGTCTTCTCCAGAAACCCTTTTAGGGTTTAACGACTATAAAGACTTCATTGGGATTCATGAAGCCAGGTCCAGTTATCTTTCCTTGATAACTCGAGTATCCTGATCTTGATTGTTTGTAGAGCTTGCTCCAACGATCGGGATAGATAGTGCTCATCAAAGTTCTTTTCGTCACAGACTTTGTTTATTCCACAAGTTTTATACTTGTGAGGTGAGTAATAATCTAGGATGCACTTCAGGTTGCATAAGTCTGGATTTTAAGGATAGCTAGACTTTGTCGAATTTCTATCGATTTTCATCACCTTGATCTTACGTTTGATTTTGATCATACTTTTCGATCGTAATCAGGAAATAAATTATAGGCTTAATCTGTCGGCGGCATATTTGGTTTAAAGTGTTTAATTAAGTTGAAGCAACTCTTAGTTGGTGTAACGTCATCTAAGGGAATCAATTGCACGGAGTCCTGCTGGGATTCAAAAGGCGTAAGGAGCGCGATTGTACCTTAATAGGTGGGATACCTTTTAGGGCTCAACTACATTCTAGTCCGAAGTTAATTAGTAGTAGGCTAGTGTATGTAACGGCTTAATACAGTTTGGTGTTCAATCTGGACTAGGTCCCAGGGTTTTTCTACATTTGCGGTTTCCTCGTTACAAAACTTCTGGTGTCTGCGTTATTTCTTTTTCCGCATTATATTGTTTATCTTTATAATTGAAATATTACAGGTTGTACGTTGATCAATCATAGTAGATACATCTGACCTGGTTTGTTGGATACGACTTGATTGATTCTTGGACATTGGTCTTTGGTACCGTCCAAGTAATCTCTTCGTGATTAGGTTCACAGAATTGTTTCCGTAAACGTTCTTATCGCAAGAGAGAGAGAGAGAGATATAACTCTAGATATTATTCCTTGATTGAGGTTATCTCTCGGAGTTGTATTGAGTTTGTCCATATATGAAAATGCGGGGGTCTAACAACCACACCCAATAATTCGTTTGGCAATCTGAAAGGACTTACTCCAATACACTTTCTAGAGAATCAACTAGACAGTCAGACTCAATCTAGAATAAATTATATCAAAGAGTTTTAATATCTCTATTTCACAGTGTAATCAGCAAATCAAACAGATAGAAATCCGTGAGCCTGATTATTTTGTGAAACAACTTAAACGGTACCAAAGACCAATGTTCAAGTGTCAATCAATGTAAATCAACAACCAAAGGTTGGATATTCTAATTGATTGATCTTAACGCACAACCTGTGATATTTCAATTATATAACAAAATATAATGCGGAAAAGAAATAACACAGA
The DNA here is from genome assembly GCA_023531295.1 of Papaver armeniacum. Taxonomy (NCBI): domain Eukaryota; kingdom Viridiplantae; phylum Streptophyta; class Magnoliopsida; order Ranunculales; family Papaveraceae; genus Papaver; species Papaver armeniacum. Next base: position 4,462 of record JAJJWW010008123.1, on the reverse strand, counting down.
CACCAGAATTTTGTTAATGAGGAAACCGCATATGCATAAAAACCCCGGGACCTAGTCCAGATTGAACACCACAGTGTATTAAGCCGCTACAGACTCTAACCTACTACCAATTAACTTCGGACTGGACTGTAGTTGAACCCTAATCAATCTCACACTGATTCAAGGTACAGTTGCGTTCCTTACGTCTCTGATCCCAGCGGGATACTACGCACTTGATTCCCTTAGCTAAGAGTTGATACGACCCAAAGTCGAAGACTTGATAAACAAATCTTTCTCAAACAGAAAATTCTATAAGATTGAATAAATCTGTCTCCCACATAAATACCCAAGAGTTTTTGTTTCGTCTTTTGATAAATCAAGGTGAACAGGAACCAATTGATAAACCAGACTTATATTCCCGAAGAACAGCCTAGTATTATCAATCACCTCACAATAATCTAAATCGTATGATGGCGAAACTAGATATTGTGGAATCACAAACGATGAGGCGAAGATTTTTGTGATTTCTTTTATCTTGCCTATCAGAGAAATTAATCTCGAGTCAATTATTTCAATTGTACTCAATACGATAGAATCGGGCAAGATCAGAACACGCAACTACAAAGAAAATAGTTGGGCCTGGCTTCACAATCCCAATGAAGTCTTTGAAGTCGTTAACCTACGGGATCTCGATAGAAACCTAAGGTTAAAGGATAATCGACTCTAGTTATGCAATTAGTAACACACAAAAGGTGTGGGGATTAGGTTTCCCAGTTGCTAGAGTTCTCCTTTATATAATTTTCAAATCAGGGTTTGCAATCTAAGCTACCTTGGTAACAAAGCATTCAATATTCACCGTTAGATGAAAAACCTGATTCAACCAAGCTAATATCTTTCAACCATTAGATCGAACTTAGCTTGTCACACACAAATGAAATTGAAAAAGTGGGGGTACAACAACCACACCCAATATTTCTCTTAGCAATCTGTATGGACAAACTCCAATATACTTTATAGAGAGTCAGACTCAATCTAGACAAAAAGTATATCAAAGAGTTTATATCTCAATCTCTCGATTTGATATATACTCAAGCAAATAAAAATCTACAAGTCTTTATCAAATACTAGAGAGATAACTTGGATGGTACCAAAGACCAATATCCAAGTCTCAATCAATTTAAATCAACAACCAAAAGGTCGGATATTCTAATTGATTGAACAACGCACAACCTGTGATATTTCAATTATATAAACAAATATAATACGGAAATAGAAATATCACAGACACCAGAATTTTGTTAACGAGGAAAACGCAAATATAGAAAAACCCCGGGACCTAGTCCAGATTGAACACACACTGTATTAATCCGCTATAGACACTAGCCTACTCCAAATTAACTTCGGTCTGGACTGTAGTTGAACCCCAACCAATTTCACACTGATCCAAGGTACAGTTATGCTCCTACGTCTCTGATCCCACCAGGATGCTACGTACTTGATTCCCTTAGCTGATCTCACCCACAACTAAGATTTGCTACGACCCAAAGTCAAAGACTTTAATAAACAAATCTGTATCACACAGAAAAGTCTACGGTAATAGATAAATCCGTCTCCCACGAATATACCTACGAGTTTTGTTCCGTCTTTTGATAAATCAAGGAGCACAGGAACCAATCGATAACCCGGACTTATAGTTCCGAAGAACATCCTAGTATTATCGATCACCTCACAATAATCTTAATCGACGCAGCGAAAAAGGTATTGCGGAATCACAAACGATGAGACGAAGATATTTGTGAATTCTTTTTATCTTGCCTATCGGAGATAGAAATCTCAAGCCAATTATTACAATTGTACTCGTACGATAGAAACATCAAGATCAGATCACACAACTACGAGAAAGTAGTATCGGTCTGGCTTCACAATCCCAATAAAGTCTTTAAGTCGTTAACCTGGTTTAGAGAAGAAAACCCAAGGTTAAAGGAGAATCGACTCTAGCTTATACAACTAGTATCACACGTAAGGTGTGGGGATTGGGTTTCCCAGTTGCTAGAGTTCTCCCTTATATAGTCTTTCAAATCAGGGTTTGCAATCAATGTTAGCTTGGTAACAAAGCATTCAATATTCACCGTTAGATAAAAACTTGATTAGATTCAAGCTAATATTTCTCAACCGTTAGATCGAAAACTTAGCTTGTTATACACACATGAAATGCGCGTTTCTAGGCTTGTGTAACCATACCCAAACATGTACATATGTTGGGTTCAACAATAGTTAACCAAAGGTTAGCCATATGAGCAATTTCATATCAACCATATTCTTTTTCACCATAACTAGTCCAAATGACTCAAATGAACTAGTCAGAGAGTTGTTCAATTGCTTAGATCTTTATGTAACTATACAAGACACAATCGAAGCAAAAACGATTTGATTCACTCGAATCGTTTCATGAACTTTATAGTCACGGTTTGCAAAAGCATTCCTTAGTTTATTTAAACATGAGTTTAAGAACAATCGTTTTTAGATATAACCAACTCAAGTTCGCGGACTGGGTTCGTGGACTTAAGTTCACGGAAGAAGTTCACAAACTCCAGCAGAAATTCTCGGGTCGAGAACTTCCGCCAGTTCGCGGACTTGGCTCACGCCACCATTATGGTTCTCTTGATCAACAAAGTTCGCAAACTTTGGTTCAAGAAATAAGGACTTATACATATAGGTGTTTCCACAACAATGCTTATATCCTACCATGGTTATGTAATCTAAACTCTCATTTCAATCATTGAAACATTCTCAGAGGACGTTATATAGTTGTTATTCACAAACCATTTTTCGTCAGAGCAATTTTCAAAGTGATTGAAACATAACATGACTTTCGTCACTAGGTAAAGATCAGCTAAAGCGAAAGCTTACCAACACATATTTCGAGAAATAGATAGGCGAGATAAACTCGGCTCGAAATACCAAATGTGTATAATCTTAGTCTATATAGCAAAACTACTTTTGTCTCAAGATAGAAGATAAATAGACTTTTGAGTGATAGATAAGTTCAAGTCTCCACATACCTTTTAGTCGATGAAGTTCCACCGGTTCCTTGAGTAGTCCTTCGTCTTGTATGATGATTGCCATGGAGTTCTTGAGCTCAACTACACTTTCTATCCTAGTCCGAGACCTTAGTTATAGTAGACTAGAAATCAAGACTTATAGTTTTGATCACTAACATTGACAAACATGCTTGAGATAGCAACGCATGCGAGTTCGACCGAGCAATGCTCTAACAGAACTGTACCCTCATTTAGGTTTATGTAACCATACCTAAACGTGTACACCATGTTGGTTCACAAATAGTTAACCGCGGTTAGCCATATGATCACTCTCATATGAACCTTATTCATCTTAACCATAACTAGTTCAAATGACTCAAATGAAACTAGTTGAAGAACAGTTCAATTGTTATATTCTCATAGAAGTATACAAGAACACAATTGAAGCAAAATCGGTTTGATTTACTCGAATCAATACATGAACATTATAGCCACGGTTTGCAAAGATTGCATTCCTTATTTTATAAATGTTTAGGTTCATGTACATAACCGATTTTAGAAAGTAACCACTTAAGTATGCGTACAGGTATGCGTACTTAAGTAACCAGATTTGAGTTTGTTTTGGTTTTCAAACTCAGCAGAAATTCACAGACGTGAACTTTCCACCAGTATGCGTACATGTACGCATACTTTGGTAACTGGTTGAGTTGGTATTTGATTTCCAAACTCAGCAGAAATTCACGAACGTGAACTTCCGCCAGTATGCGTACTTTTCCAGTCTACATCAACCATTTAGTACACACACAAGTATGTATACATTTGGTTCCCGGTTTTGGACTTATACACAAATGCGCGAACACACTATATGCTTATATCCAAAGATGGTTACATGATTCTAAGCTCTTTATTTCAATCATTGAGACATTCTTAGAGGATGACAATAGCCGTTTTCACACATTATTAGCATCAAAGCAATTTTCAAGATATCGAAATAATCATTATCGAAACATTTGAAGTCTACACCAAATGATTGTATCACACTAATCATGTAAGATGTTACTCGGCAATTTTCTCGTGATATAAGATGAACTTGGTCGAAGCGAAAGCTTGCCAGCACATATTTCGAGAAATATGTAAGCGAGATAAACTCAGCTCGAAATCTCAAATGTGTATATAGAAAACTATATCGTAATACGACTTATGTCTCAATATAGGAGATAGAGTAGAAATAGACTTTCAAGTGATAGATGAGTTTAAGTCTACACATACCTTTTGTCGATGAAGTTCCACAAGCTCCCTTAGTAGTTCTTCGTCTTCAAATGATGAACGCCGTGAAAACTAAGCTCAACTACACAATCTATGTCCTAGTCCGAGACATCTATAAATAGGCTAGAAATCAAGACTTATAGTTTTGATCACTAACATTGACAAACATGCTTGAG